>CANUEX010055410.1:0-10534 GCA_948099535.1 Jatropha multifida
GAACCGGCAACGCAAGTAGAATTGATCGCCACCTCGCTCTCATCGAACGGTGGTCGGAGAACGTGGAAGAGAAGGAGAGAGCCGTCGGGGAAGAAGGCTGAGCGAGAGAGAGGGAGAGAGATGTCGGGGAGAGAGAAAAAAAAGTTTTTTTTTATTAATTTAATTTAATTTATTTTTATTATTTTATTATTTATTTATTTTAATTAAATGGTTTCGGTTCAATTTGAGCCGATTTGATCTAACCCAATGATTTCGCCTAATTCCATTTGATTTAAGAGTTTTTCGACTGAGTTAGACTATTTAAATTCGATTTTCGATTCGGTTCGCGGCATAAAATATTATTTTTCGCCAATTCTCATTGGTAAAAATTTACAATTAAATTTTAAATAAACATTCTTTTAAAAATAAATTAATGGGTCATTTCAGTTACTTTTTAAATACTTAATTTAATTTTTTATAAAAAAGTAGTCTCAAAATAAAATTCAACTCAATCCCTATATCTAATCATTCAGTCCCTAATTTATATGTAAATTCTTAAAAGTTTAACAAGTGTCCAAAAAAAAAATTAAGTCATTAATTTATCTCTAACCTCCTGCTTTCTATCTCAAATCAATATCTACATATAACTAAAATTTATAAATCCCTTCCTTAAAACTTTAATAAGTGCCCAAAAAGAAAATTAAGTCATTAATTCATTTTTAACCTCCTGTTCTCTACCTCAAATCAATATTTACATATAACTATAATGAAAAATAATAATAAATTATTTTTTTACTGTTGAGTAAAGAAAAAAATGAGCAAATGATCTGAATTGATCATAGTAATTATTTTTGCGATAATAACAATATTACTCACTCAGTGTATTAGAAAAAGTAATACATGCACATATACATAAGTTTTTGAAATCTCAAAAAGTGACCCAAAATAAAAATATATAGTTCTAGTTTTAGTTTTTTTTTTCGAGCTTTATAAATACTATTTTCTTTCAAGTCAAATATTAAAAAATATTAAAAATATTTAATTATCAATAGGTCATCTATTTATTGCAAGTGAGATATAAATCTTTTACTAAATTAAAGTGATAATAGTTACAAATTAATTCAATAACGAAAAAATTTTTTTAAAAAATATTATTAAAAATAGAACTCTTTTCAAAACTCAATATATAATAAGAAACAAACATCTTCTTTAACTGAAAATATTGTAATTTAATAAAATTTGATATTGATAGACAGGAAAAAATATATAGCCAAATCAATAAATAAAAATTAAAAAGCAAATAATGTTATGATCTAATTTTATTTCTCTATTTTTATAAATTAAAAATTAAAAATTAATTAATTAATTAATTAATTAATAAAAAAGATTTACATAAAAGAAAGTTTTATTCTCGTCATATAAACCCTTAATTTTAAGGAAGAGTGGCCTTTTTTTTTATTATTTATATATATTTATTTAAAAAATAATTTTTAAAAATTATATCAAATCAAAAAATAAAATTGTTATTTTTCTTTACTATTGGTATGCCGAGTCCACTGGGCTAAAACTCAATCCTACTTACGTTGGGTCAGTCCAAAAATGGATAAAGTGCTCTCAGCGAGTATTTGCGTGATTCATGAGATTTGAACCGTCGACCTCGACTTCACTCAAAGAAAAAGAGTGTCAAACTACTTATTCAAACCCCGTTAGTATAAAATGTAATTTTCGAGTTGACTACGACTAAGGCTATTTTAAGATTTCTCAAATTTCACTAAAGTATAGATTGTTTAATTTATTTTTCTCTCATTTTCACTTTTATTTTCACTTTTATAAATGGTATAGATATATATAAAAATGAAATAGGAGGATGGGAAAAAGCTCCCTTTGAAAATTGATGAAAAACAAATTTATTGATGAAAAACAAATTTGTTGGCAGCCTCGGCATAGTGAATCCCATCCCAATTGACCCGAGCTAACCGCAATCACATGGACTTACAGCCACTCGGCATTGAGGATTATTACCAGGGAGAATTATTATTACGTCATTATATATTAATCAAATATATTGATCAGGACCTTTTTTTAAAAATATTTTATTATGTCTCTAAATTATAATTTCTTTATACAGTTTAGTCCTTCCGTCAAAATTTGTAATCTTTTTCGTTAATTTTTTTTAAAAAGACAAAAATACTCCTTATATTACCCCTCGTTTTGACCCAATTAATTTCTCTTTCACGCTTCCCTTCGAAATGTCCTGCTGTTTAACAAATACCCAGCAAACATGAGTTTGTCATATTGCGTTGTATTAGAACTCAAATTAAACACAAATAGTAACTACCCATAATCCAGAAGATGCACCCAACCGTTCAAGGTGCAGTAACTAAAAAACAAATAAAAAATGATTATCAAATTAAAAAAAATAAAAAGCTTTATCCTTTTATCTATGAATTAGAATTTTGCAGATTCAGAATCAAAATTAAAATAGATCCAAAAATAAAATAATACAAAAAAATTACAGTAAGCATGATCTGTAAGCAAAATTGAAACTTGTGGAATTCTCGTCATCACTGCATCTTTATTGGTGGCATTTGTTCTTTCCAATCCAACCCTTGTAGTTGTCTTCTTGAAGTAAATGGCAGTAGGATCAATTGGAGGGCGTTGCACGACAAGAAGAGAGCTGAGGTCAGTGTTCACCATGCAAGAAAGTCATATTTATTGGCCATCATCAGTGACTTCCTTTATGTATGGCGAATTGGAGAAAGTTGAGGAAGATGAAGGGATCGAAGAAGAGGAAAGGTTAAGGAAGATGAAGAGAGAGAATGTTAGAGAGAGATAAAGAGAGGAAGGATAATAAAGGTAAGTCATGAAGGGTATTTTAGCGATTTAAAAAATTTCTCTCCCCTTTGTATGCATTACAGTGCTTTGACTCACAGTTAAAAACAAAAAAATTTAACTGGAGGGCTAATGCTATATTTGGATTGGAGAGGATGTAAAATAAAAAAATATAAAATAAGGGAGTAAAATGATATTATACATTTTATCTCTTTATTTTGTGCTCATTTAAAATAAGAGCGTAAAAAAATTTTATTTTTATTATTATATATAAATAGTATCTTTTTACCCTTTATTTCTTATTTTCTCTTCATTTTAGGAGAAAAATTGTGCAATGTAAAATAAAGTTATTTTACATCTCTTTTTATATTTTACACTAAACCAAACAAAGTAATTTAAAAATTTCAATACATTTTCACCCTGCATTTTACATCTATCCAAACAAAAGCTAAATTGTTTAATGAAACTATAACTTAGAAACATAATAATATATTTTACAAAAAAGAGATCATGACTAATATATTTGACTAATATTAGGGACATAATAGTAATTGTCCCTTATTATTATTGTAGTTGTACATTCCTCCACACCCACGACATGCTATCAACGGAAGCTCAAATCCTACAAATGTATATACCCAACAAAGCTAATAATGATCTTTGGTCTAATTAAGAATATAAGTAGAAAAAAGAATGACAAAACAGTAATAAACGATATTCTGAAATTTAGGGTGTTCATGTATCGGTTTGGTTCGGTTTAGATATAATAATCGAATCAAATTTAAAATGGCGGTTTGAAAAAAATTAAAATCAAACTAAACCATAAAAAAATTTAAATCAAACCAAACCTTTAGCATCGGTTTTTTTTTATTTGGTTCGGTTTTGCGGTTTAGATGGTTTGGAAAAAAAATTGAACTTCCTCATTTATCTAATTAACAAAAAAAAATTAATATTATACAAAATATGAAAAATAAATTCATAACAATTAAGCCACAAAATACGAATGATTTTGAATAGCTCTTAAATTTTTAAATTAACTTTTGGATATTTATTTTTTTTATAATTCAAAAAATATGTATTCAGTAAAATAATAATTAAGTAATTTATAAATATAAAATTTTAATTTTAATTGAATTACATCTATTACTAAAAATAAAAAAATTATATTTTTACTTTTATATATATATATATATATTAATGTAATTTTACATGAATCTTTAATATTTTGAACATTTTATAAAATAATTATATAATTTATCTAATTAATAAGAGAGTATTATTTAATTTATTATCCAATAAACTAATATCATAATTTACTATCCAATATAAATTAATCAATATAGATAAAATTTCCATTAAAAAAAGTGGATTGAGTTTAAAAGTTCGAATATATATATATATGTGGATTCAGTTTAAAAAAAGTGGATTCAGTTTTTAATTTAACAAAATTGAACCAAAGCATGAACCTTTTAAAATCGCGATTTTAAATCGGTTTGATTAGAGTTGATTCAATTTGGGCGGTTCATGACAGCCCTATTGAAAACTGGACCAAATCAACCATTAACTAGTAACTGTGATGGATTTGATTTGATTTGACTTTAGAAAAGACAGAGCCAAAAATTGGTTTGACTTTAGAACAAAGTCGATCTAATATGTAACCATTTTAAATAGTCTTATGGGTTATAAAATCATTTGTATTTGATAATGTAATTAATGTTTGGAAATTATATTAACGGTATTTTTTTATTTAGTTTAATAGAAATTATAGTTACTATATCTAGTAAATTAATAAAAAAATATTTCTTTTTAACTGATTGAAAAATTAAAATGAATTTCACACTTATTTTAATAACTAAACTTACTTTTTTTATAAAACATAAATGAATGAAAAGTTTTTAAATCACTTATAGTATACTTAGTAAGTATTTATTAATTTAAGTGTATATTAAATATATTATGGGTGATATGTAATATCTTACAGTGTGCTAGAGCGTGATATTTTTTCTTTTCTATCTCTCTCTTAAATAAAATACTACCTATATTCTATTTAAAAATTTATTTTTAAAATATTATATTCAATCAAATAATATAAACATAAAGAAAAAAAAATATTTGAAAAAATAAAATAAAAAAATGTTCAAATCTCTCCTTATTATGTATATTTATTAAAAAAAAGGATAAAACTCAAAATTTTGAAAGCCCTAATTATCTATCTGTGTTTATTTAAAAAATAATTTTTATAAATTATATTCAATTAAATATAAAATATATATACTATATATAAAAGTGGAAATAGAGGAAAGGGAGGGGAATAATAAAAATTATATTCAATTCTCCTGGATAATTAAAAAAAATATACTCTTTCTTGAGAATTTAATGGCGAGAATAAGACGTTTATTGTATGTAATTTTTTATTAATTAATTAACTTATTTACATTTTAAAAAAATAGAGAAATAAATTTATTGACTTAGCTATATTTTTCTTTTTTATCTATCAATATCAAATTTTATTAAATTACAATATTTTCAGTTAAAGAACGAGTTTGTTTCTTATTATATATTGAGTTTCAAAAAGAGTTATATATTTAATAATATTTTATTGATATATTTATATATATTGAGATATTTTTTTGTTAGGTGAGTTTTGAAAGAGTTTTATTTTTAATAATAATTTTTTATTTTCTTTTTTATTACTGAATAATTTGTAATTACTATCATTTTAATTTAGTAAAAGATTTATATCTCCTTGCGATAAATATATAGACTATTTATGATTAAATATTTTTATTTTTTCTCTTATATCTTAAATATTTTTCATTTAAAAGAAAATAATGTATAGAAAACTGAAAAAAAAACTACAACCATATAGTTCTATTTGGGTTATTTTTTAAAATTTTAAGAATTTGTATACATGTATATATATTGTATAAGTAAATAATACAGTTTTTATAGTCAAAGTGACTTTTATTATTGATTTAAATCATCATCTCATTTTTTTTCTTTTATCTAACAGTAAAAAATAGTTTATTATTTTTTTTCATTATAGTTGTATATAGATATTAAGTTGGAGTCAAGGGCAGAGATTAGAGATTGAATGATGACTTGATTTTCTTTTTAGGCACCTATTAAGATTTTAAAAATCTATATTTATAAATTAGGAATTAAATGATTAGGTTAAGGGATTAAGTTGAATTTCATTCTGAGATCATTTGATTCATGAAAACAGAATGAAGTATATAAGAGACATTATAGCAAGTAGTTTATATGTCAAAGTATAATATAAATTAACCGCTTGTATTTATTTTAATCTAAACAAAATTTCTGTAATATTATATAGATAAAAAATAAATACATAACGAGTATAGTCATTGTGCAACGAACGCCATACAAAAAACTATTTATCTATACTATATATAAAAGTGGGAATGAGGGGAGGGAATAATTGAATTCTCAAAAATATCCTTAATAAAATTTAAAATGTTCTAAAATAACGTTATTGATGACTAATTAAATTTTATTTTAAATATCATGCATAATAAATAATTAAAATTAACTATATATTAATAAATATATTTTATTTTAATTAATTTAATATTAAATAATAAGGCTATACATGAAAATATAAATTTTTTTATTTACTATATATATTTTTAATTTTATTTAATTTAGGATTTAAATTAAATGTTAGAGCTAAATAAATATTATATTTTTCATATATTTATTATATATTATTTTGCTCTATTTAACTTAATAGATAATAAATTAAAATTATAATCTATAATTTACATATATGTGAAAATAAATGAGGAAATTATGTGATTTCTTAAAGTAGTATTAGTTTAATTTGAAATTTCATTTTAAATAATTTTTTTGCATTTTAATTGGAGAAAATAAGACTATTTTTCCTTTTGAATTCTATTTTTAATGCGTTTTCATAAAAAATATATTTCATTTATACTTTTAAATATCTTTTTAGTTAGATTTTATGTCTTTTAATTCGAGAAAATGTCTAGGTATATATATTTTATATTTGATATTGTAATATTATTATCGAATGATTTTTATAATTTATAATTTTTTATGTTCTTAATCACATTTTCTCATATTATATTACATTTTAAGAGGTAAATAAAAAAACTATAATATTAAAAATGAAACTTAAATTCTATTAATTTATAATATTTTGAATTTTTTAAAATATGATTAAACACTTTATTATTAGATTATATTAGTTAATTCAATGAAATTAAATATAATTTTTTTAATATATTATTTCTCTTTAATTTTTTTAGAAAGCATGGGATATACTTATTTGAATTATTTATATATTGTTGTATTTGAATTTTTTTTTTTAAATTTAACAAAAGAAATGCAAGTATGAAATTATAGTAGTTGACTAACATAAAAAAATAGAGTTTTTTTTTTTGTCTAATGAAATCTTTTTGTAAAAATAAACTATAAATATTTGAATTCACTATCATTTTTATTTTCAATTTTTCTTTATTAAAAATAATATCAGGATAAAATTCAAGAGTTCTATTTTTATTTAATATTTTATTCTTTTATTTTATATAAAACTTTATTTAATTTTTCTATAATTTAATTGAATATATTTTTTTAAATAGATATAAAGACAATTAGACATTTAAAATTTTAATACTTTTTTTCCAAATATTTTTTATATATTACTTCGTAATTTTTGAATTTAATCTCATTTATATCTTCTTTAAATTTAATAGAGTACATTACATTACCAATATTGTTATTTACAACTTTACATATTGATTTTCATGTAGAGTTGAAAACTTTAAGCAATTTATTTTTAGATTCTGTGCAAAAAAATATATGCTATTGATAAAATTTTAGCTTAATTTCATTCGACAAAAATAATTAATGTGAAGATTAAAGTCATATCTTATATTGTCTCTCTGCAGAATAAATATTGATTTATTAGATTAATGTTATAGCATCGCTAAATTATAGAATATTTGCAGTATGTTAAATGCAAATTTATAGTAATTTTATATAATTAATTAATAATAAAATTATATTTTTTATTAAAAAAAAATAAAAATATCATTTTCTTTTCATGTTATAAAATTTCGTTATATATATAAAGTGCAATATTAATAATCATTATATTTATTTTAATTTGAATAAAAATTTATATTTTAATATTATATAAATAACAAAATTGAACAAATCATAAAAAACTAGTAATTTTTAAATTGACATGTGCGATATTCCGTGTTCTTGTATCTATGTATAGTATAGATTATAGATAGATACGGATAATTATTCATAATTTTGATGCAAAATAGTAAATTCCGTGAAAATAAATTCCCTGCACAATTATAATGAAACTGATAAAAGTTACAATCGTAAATGTCAAATTACGGGTTATGCGAAGTGGTTTGGATGGAGATTCGATCCATAAAGGAGACGAAAGGGGATTGAATTTTAAAAGATGTGTTTGAAAAAATATTTTAAAATATTTAATTATTATCCGTAGATATTAACTTGTCGACCCAAAATCATGGACCGGACTGACACTAGGATCTAGGTAAGTTTAAGGCCCCGAGCCCTGTAGTATACTTAAACTATTAAAATCCATTTCTATTATCATTTGACTAAGGAAATAGTAAGTCCATATTATGACATTATTCATAAATAAATCAGAGTTAACATTTCTGATCGAGCCATAATATTAAATACTGTTCACAGCTCGGGTCCATATCCATTTAATAAAAATATATTCTTATTTATTTGTCATAATACGATCAAACTATTCTTATCATATAATCTCCAAATAAAAAACATTCTACAATTTATTTATAATCACATGATAATTCCTTTTGCATAACAAAATATTAATTAAACATCCTAACATTTTAAGTCAAGAAATATTAAATATTAACTGCGGAATCGAATAAAAATACTCGAAATAGCTTAAGTCAAGAAATAGCTCATACTAACATTTTTAAGGTTTGAGACAGTCGCTAATTCTCTGCGGAGAAAGAAGTAGAGTTTTATAAACCAGTAATACTTTTATTCCCTGAAAAATGTTTATGGATGGGGGTGAGTTTCACTAAACTCAGTGAATAATAATAAATATATGCTTTCACAATATATATATAAAATGGGCATACTTCACAAGCACGTGTCATACATCAGCACCTTCAAATCACATTCAGATTTTCACAACATGTGAAAATTGGTCAGTGAAGTCACAAATCCACCTATTGGCTCCGGCCAATTTTCATTATAATAATATATATATAACGGGGAGCCGATCCCCTATACCTAGCCCATTGACCCATAGTAACACACGTCGTCCCAATTTCCACCCAGATACAAAGCACATTATTTCACATCGTAATTATTCACAAATATATTCAATACAATAAATGCAACATATGAATATAATCAAAGGCGAAAATTATATAAATTTATAGAATCAAAATATCATATATCAAATTCCGAGATTATAGAACTGGAATATTATATTTGAAAAATGAAAAATATTAATATAATAATAAAAATAGAAAATGATTCATGATTATTTTAAATAATATAGAGAGTATATGGTATGCATATGAAATGCATGTATGCAGGATGGTGTACACCATTTATTATTACTCACAGTGATCGCAGAATAAATTCATGCATTTGGAGGAGCAGTAGAGGAACTCGGTTGATCTAAGAAACACGTATAATAAAGAAAATACAATCAGATAATGACTCCCTCAATTAAGAATTTAATTAATTAATTTAATAAACCTATCCGTTTAATTTATTTTTATGACTAAATTTTTAATATTATTTTCACAAAAATATAACTGTCCACTTATTTTAATATAATCCAGCTTTCTAAGATAACTATATTGTATATTAAATAATTATTTAAATAATAATTATAATAAATTCTATAACTATAATAAATCTTTAATTCAAAAATCCTCAATTATATATTTCTATTAATTCACTGTATAACCTTACGATTTACTAGCAATTAATTTATTCATTTATTTTGTATCTAGTCTAGATATTAATTCTATTTATTTCACCATAAAATATATTTATACTCCAAATTATAATTTAACACCAACAATAATAATAATTCTAACTAATTAAAATTCTCTAATATAATTCGTTAGCAATTTCATCATATATTTATTTTCAACCCGAATACACTTAAACTCAATATTTCATATAAATACACTTATTTCACCAAAATTTCATTTAACGCTCGCATTAATCGTATCAATCTAATTTAATTCATAATTGATCAAATTCTCAAAATACCATTAGTAATATAATATTTCAACTTAATATATAAAAATCCATTTTTCCACATTAATTCCTTTAATCACCAAAATAATTAGCTCTACCCTTTAATATACTTTAATTATTAAAACTCCTTCTAATGTACCCATTGAACCTTAATAAAATAATTTTTAAAATTTTGAAATCTTAACACTAACTAATTAAACCCATAATTAATTTAATTTACTAACTCTCTCAAAATTAATTAAAATCCTATGTTCACTTTTCAATTAATTAAATCTTTAACGAATTTATTTTACCAAATCCTCAATTAATCATCAATTACATAACCAATTATCAAAATATTCAAATTAACTAATTACTCAATCAACTACTAAAACTCATACTAAAATACTAAAAATTACTAATCAATCATCTAATAATATAATAAAATCAA
>CANUEX010055411.1:0-10582 GCA_948099535.1 Jatropha multifida
AGGAATGGTGAAGGAGAAATGAGATTATTTATGGAAGAATTTAATTATTCTAAGCTCTACCATACGTGATTGACATGTGGTATGATGAGATTGTTGTGATATATGAGCATGCTCGGGTTATCAGCCCGTATTATTGGTGGAAATATGATCATATGCTAGGGTTATCAGCCCTTATAAATAGGTTGACTCGCCTATTATTGTGGTGCTTGCACAGACCACGGTGGCCTCAGGCCATGATTATGTAATTGGTGGGTGGCACTTTCACAGGCCACGATCATGTGATTGGTGGGTGGCACTCTCACAGGCCATGATCGATTCTACTTACATTCTTTCGGTATCAGTATGAGCTTCAGATAAAATGAAAATGAGAATTTTAATTTATTATATTGAAACCGGAAAACATATTGGCATTTATGATATTTTCTTATTTATTTTGAGTTGGTATAAATTTTTAAATGTGAATTTCTTGTGATCTTTCAAATATTTGGATTTAATTAATACGATTTCGGTGTTAAAAAAAATGTATTGTTTGAAATTATTTATTTGGTATTCTTTGGATATTTTAAGTTTATAAATATTTAGCACCACTGAGTCTTTCACTCAATGCGTTGATTTTTATCATGTGCAGGTTAGGAGCGGAAGGCACCTGTTGGGACCAGAAGAGGGCATTAGAGTAGATCTAGCATTTTTGGTAGGACATGTATATTAATGTAAATCATGGCATGTATAGACTCTTGTGAATGATATTGAGGTTGTAAGTATTTGAATAAATTTTTAGTGAAATCGGTGGTCGATTTAGTATTATTTGACTATTTGTTTGGTGTGTGAATGATGACATATTTAATTATCTTGAATGGTGAAATATTACCTTGGTTGTTAATAGAATTATTATAATTTCTAGAAGTGCTGCATGATCATTGAAATAATTTGGAGTTGAGGTTTGGAGGTCGATATTGGAAATGCTTTATTTTTCCTTGTGAGGCAAGTATATTTTTAGTGGGGGACTCTTGCGAAATTTTTGCAGGATTTTCCCTAAGCTTTTATTCATTTATTTTTTAAAAAAAGGTTATTAAAATATTGCTCACCTCCCTGGAACAACTTATTCAATTCTAATATACAATTCGGGTTTATTTGGTGACATAGACGATGCTCCGGCGCCGAATGTGGCATCCACTGTCTGGTTCTCCGGTATTGGGCGGTGGGTGTTACAGGTTGTGTATATATATAAAATGAAACATAAATGTGAATTTTGAAAAGTTCAAAAAATTTAGAAATGAAATTGAAAAATTAGTTAAAGTATTAAAACACTTTGATCGGATCGAGGTGAAAAATACTTAGTTAAGCTTTTCAAGATTATCTATTATAAAATATGAATCGTACGTTATAGTATGATCCATGATTAGTCTTGTAGAATTATCTTCATCTCTTTTAGGGATGAGCTTTGATAATGCGATATACCTTCTAAATAGAGTTCCACTCAAATTTGTTGAATAGATTCAATATAAGATATGGATCAACATGCTTATGTGAAGTGTTGGGATCTGATAAAGCTATGAGCTAAATCAAATAAATATAAGTTTTTGGGATATCCAAAAGAAGTAATTGGATATTAATTCAACCATCCTGTTGAGAGAAAGTGTTCATCTCAAAACATGGTACCTTTTAGAAACGATGTTTATCTTTAAAGGAAGCAGTGGGAGCTAGGTAGAAATTGAAAGGTTCAAGAACTTCAAACTTACATCAAAAATGGAACTAGAGCAGAAGATTGTTGCATCAGATGAACAGTCAAAATACATTGGTTAAAGAACCATGATGTAAATCTATTAGGATGAGTTGTACTCCTACAAAGGTTGGACCTTCTTGTGAAGACTCGAATCTAACAAATATAAAGGAGAAATGTTTGACATTTTACTTGCAATTGCAGCATATTGTGATTATGGAACTTGTCATATTGATGACAAAATTACATTCTTATTTAGAAAATCGAATGATTTTTGAAGCAAAAGTTTTTCTTAATAGAGTATGCAAACTGCAAAAGTCCATTAGTAGACTTTAACAAGCCTTTATAGAATAAGAACATCTGTTTTAATGAAATAATCAAAACAGTTTGATTACATTAAAAATATGGATGATCTTAGTGTGTATAAAAAGGTCAGTGGGAGCGGAATGATATTTCTTATTTTGTATGTTGATAAATAGGAAATTGCATTCTACTATTAGAGAAGTGACCTATATACTTGGTATTAAAATTTATATGGATCGATTTGATAGGCTATTAAGATTATCTATATCCACATATGTTGATAAAGTGCTAAAACAGTTTAGTATGGAGGAATCCAATAGAGGATATCTGCCTGTATATCAATTTGATCCAAATGAAAGTCACTGGGCTACTGTTAAAACTATCCTTAAGTATTTAAAAATAAGGATAATTTTCAGCTATGGAGAAACTAATGAACTAAGAGTTCATGGATACATTGATGCCATGGAATAAAATGTAACAGTCCATTTTTTAGTGTCTTTTTTAGTGTCGGTGATAGTTATTTATCGGTCTGTGAATACTACCATCGGTTCGGGACTTGGTATTATTTCGGTTCGAGAAAATTACTATGCATGTCTAATATTCTATTTAGTATTTTTGGAGTATGTTTGAATGATTTAGGTGGGTAGAAAATATTTCAAGAATATTTTTAGAGAATTCAGCCATTTAATGAATAGTGTTTTCTAGTGTAGTATATTAAGGAATATTGAGGAATTATTTTTATGGAGTTAATTTAATTAATTTGTGGAGTGAAATAATAACTAGAGGAGAATTATTTGATGAATATTTAGAGCCATTGGATGAGAATACTAGAGACTTGATCATAGCCACTCATTTGGCATAAAATGAAGAAGTCAAATTTAACTTTTCTACTTAAAGTCACCACTCATCTTCTTCTTCTTCTCCACCATCTCCACACCATTTTATTCTTCTTCTTATCCTCCATTTTCTTCATTTTCTTACCTCTAAACTACAAAATTAAACCAAAGATTAGTAATTAAACCTTGATAATTCAGTAAGAGGAGTAGGAATTTAGAGTCTTTAAGCTTAGAATTGGAGGTTATCACCCAAGTAAGTAAGTTGTGATTTTTGAGTTTTATGGATTAATAAGTAGAATTCAAGGTTTAGACTTGTAATTGATGCATAAATCATACTCCACCTATTTCTTTTATTAATTTTTTATTCTTATGTTAACTTTGAAGAAGTTGGAGAACCCTCTTCAAAAGGGAAGGAGAAGGCTAAGAACTGAGGCTCTCCAAGCTTCTTTAAGCTTATTTAAGAGGTTAGTGCACTAATAATTCTTTTCCCCTTTCATTTTCTTAAGTTTTCAATTTTTAGGTTTTTGAATGAAATTTTGAGAATTGTGTTGGGGAATGAGAATTTGAATGATTTAACTTGATTTTCAATGATTCTTAAGCATGGTAGAATGCTTAAAAGGGATGGGAAGCACTTCCTTCCCCTTTAACCAAGAGTGGCCGAACCTCCTTAGGAGGAAGAGCCTTTGGTTTTATTTCATACTTTTGTGTTCTTTTATTCTTAATGTGTTCTTGAATGGTTTTCCTTAAGATTAATATGGTGATTTTAAAAAGAAGCATTTTCCCTCTTTATTTGGAAGAGTGGCCGAACCTTGGTTAGGTGAAGGACACTATGTTTCCTTTGATTTCCACTTAAATGAGTTTGTTAATAAGTAAGTTAATGATGGTTAAAACCTCTTTCTTGTATTTCAATGTTTAAGAGTTTTGCCAAAACATAAAGAAGATTTGAAAGTGGAAAAGATAGGTTTTAAGACTAAATATTTTTAAGTTATGGTTTTAATGTTTTGATTAAGTATTTTTGGCTTGAATTATGATGTTTTAAGGAAGGGAATTCTTTCCCCTTTTGATGACCTAAAGGAGGCCGAACCACACTAAGGTGGTAAGGCTTGTGTTTTTTGTGTTCCTTAAATGTTAACTTAAAGTATTTTAAGCTATGTGTATGGAGACATTATGAAAGTAAGGTTTTTTTGTTTGAAACATGAATCAATTTTTTTGAATTTCACAAGTTGTAAGTTAAGGAAATTTTCAAATAATAAGTACTAAGTTAAGAGGTATTTTGCTAAGGAATTATGTATATGAAATAAGACTATTTGTAAAGGAAATGATTCCTTTTGGCTCAAGTATGTATGGTTGAAATGTACTAAGATGAAGTTATTTTGGTTATTGAGCATGCTCGACTTTAATGCCATTCTCTTATGTGATGAGCTATGATCATATGCTAGGCTTGGGATGCCATTCTAGTAAGCGGATGCGCTTACATTCTGGTGGTGCTTTCACAGACCAAATTCTAGTGGTGCTTTCACAGACCACATTATGTTTAGACATTTATGTAATTGAATCTGATTATATTTCTTCCAGAATACATATGGGCCTAAAT
Organism: Jatropha multifida; assembly: GCA_948099535.1. Lineage (NCBI taxonomy): Eukaryota > Viridiplantae > Streptophyta > Magnoliopsida > Malpighiales > Euphorbiaceae > Jatropha > Jatropha multifida. The sequence goes on from CANUEX010055411.1 coordinate 4,454, forward strand.
TAAGTATAGTTCTATTCTATTATGAAAGAAAAGGAAATGTATTCATAAATATGGAATTTTTCTTACATTTTACATTTGTCGAATCTTGAATTTATTTTTAAGGATGAATACTTTTCATATAATTATGATTTTGTTAACTTACGGTTAAGTTTTCATACGACTTATGTTTTAAGTATTTTTAGTATAATAGAAATTTTATGATTTGTTTATAAGCATTTTTTTATATGAGATATGTTTACGTACTTTATTTAGCACCATTGAGTCTTCCACTCAGTGCGTTGATTTTCATCACGCTCAGGTTGTAAGCTTTAGGTGCTACTTGACGATCAAAGGCATAACATCAGAGAAGAAGCTTTATTTTTGGGTAGGACATGTAGTAAGATGTAAATCATGGCATGTATAGAAATATTGTAAGAAGTTTGGGGTTGTAAATATTGAGTTGTAAATTAATGAGATTTGAGATTAATTATAATGTTTTATCTATATGTATATTTTAAGTGAATGATCATTAGTAATTATTTTTTTGAAATGATGATATTCTGTTAAGATAGAACCTAACATGATTGATGTGATTATATAGAAGTGCTGCATGATCTATAGTATTGACTTGGAGGTTTGGGGTTTGGAGGAGTAAATATTGGAAGTGTATTTTTTTTCTTTGTGTGGCAAGTCGATTTTTAGGGGAAAATCCTGTGAATTTTTCGTAGGAATTTCACTAAAATTTTTATTTTTAAATTTTAATTACTTGCCTCCTTATGAAAACTTAGCCACTTCTAATATATGATTTAGATTATTAAGGAACGTAAGACGATGCTCCGACACCAAATGTGGCATTTGTCGTCTGGTCCTCCGGGATTGGGCGGTGGGTGTTACATTTAGTGGTATCAGAGCATAGGTTTAGCCGATTCTAGGATATACAATTTGTTGTGAGAGTTTATCTGATTTGGAGTAATTATATAAGTGATTTAAGTTAAATACATGCCATATTAGTCTGTTTTGGGAACTTCTCTCTGATGTGAACCTATTGGTCTTTGTAGGTATTTAGTTATGTCTCAGCATCTGTTTGATGAGGAGGTGGATATTTATGCCCCTCTAGAGGGTGCTATGCTTAAGCGTGGTATGCCAGCTGGTGGTGCTGTTACTGGTGTTTTGGTTTCTAATGCAAAGCGCGCCTATGCTGTGGGGCAGGTTGCTGCGGGGCCTAATCAGGGTGATTTTGTCCAGCAGTTGGTTGTTGCTTTGAGGCAAGTTGCGGGAGCTGTTCCCTAGGCTTTAGTCGCACTAGCCCCTGTTCCAGTCCGTCCCCTGATCGAGAGACTGAGGAAGTATTGTGCTGTTGATTTTATGGGTCAGAAGGATGATGTGCCTTCCACAGCAGAGTTTTGGCTCCAAGCTAGAGAGGGTTTTAGAGCAAATGCAGTGTACTCCCCGGGACAGATTGATTTGTGCTACTTCCTTGTTGAAGGAAGAGGCCTATTTATGGTGGGAGTCGGTAGTTAAGACAGTTAGAGCTGAGGATGTGATATGGGATTTCTTCCTGTTTGAGTTTTGGGAGAAGTATGTAGGGGAGCTTTATATAGATCAGAGGATAGCAGAATTCCTCGAGCTTAAGTAGGGTAGGATGACCATTTTCGAGTATGAGCGGGAGTTCTTACGGTTGAGTAGGTATGCTTCTAAGTTGATTTCTTTTGAGGCAGATAGGTGTAAGCAGTTCAGGAAGAGATTATTGGATGAGTATAGGATGCATTTGACATCCCAGCCTCACACCACACTAGCTTCTTTGGTGAAGGTTGCTTTAGAGCTTGAGGCGATCCGTATGGAGAGTCAGGCTAGAGGTCAGAGGACCCAGCAAGGTAGTCAGTATAAGAGATTTCAAGGAGCTACATCTGGACAGACTTCTAGGGCCTAGTCTAGTAGTAAGAGGTTTAGAGGTGGTCCATAGATGGGGTTCAGACCAGGTCAGAGATTTGGCCAAGGTACATATGCGAGATTAGCTCCTCAGGCTACATCTGTTGCTAGAGGTGGAGGTATTTCAAGGTCAGGATATCTGGTTTGTACTCTATATGGTGGGAGACATATTGGACCATGTAGGAGAGCCACGGGCGCTTGTTTCAGGTGTGGGTCCATTGAGCATATGATTAGGGACTGCCCGTTGGCAGTGACTGGTTCGGTTCGTCAGGTTGGGAGGCTAGCTCCCTATGTTTAGAGAGGCAGAGGCAGAGGCCGTGGTGATGCACATGGTACTGGGAGTCAGAGGCCAATTTCTGAGATAGTTGATAGACCGGAGGTTAGAGCACTAGCGAGGGCCTATGCCATCAGGACCAGGGAGGAGTAGGATGCTTTGGACATCATTGCAGGTACTTTCTCCATCTTTGATATTTTTGTACTTGCTTTGATTAATCCGAGCTCCACGCATTCATATATATTCATACATGTGGGTAGACTGGGTAGTATGCATACTGACACACTAGAGCACAGCGTTGAGGTCACTAGTTCCTTGGGTCAGAGTGTAGTAGTTGGCTACGTGTATAGACATTGCCCTATAGTTATTCATGGGCATGTGTTTTCAGGAGATTTGATAGAGTTGCCTTTCCGAGAATAAGATGTGATTTTGGGTATGGATTGGCTATCTAGACATGGGGTTATTGATGATTATAGACATAAGAGGATTACACTTCAGGCTCCGTTTGGAGAGGAGATTATAGTTGTGGAGGAGACGATGGATTACCTCTCTAATGTTATTTCAGCCAGTACTGCTAGGAGGATGATACAGCATGGCTGTGAGGCGTTCTTAACCTGTGTACTTGAGCCTGAGTAGAGATCTCCCAGTGTCCATGAGATTTCGACAGTATGTTACTTCCTGTATGTGTTTCCCTAGGATTTGCCTAGTTTACCTCCTGTGAGAGAGGTTGAGTTTTAGTATTGAGGTTATACCGGGTACTGCACTGATATCCATTGCTCCGTATCGGATAGCTCTTACAAAGCTGAGGGAGTTGAAGATTCAGATTCAGATTCAGGAGTTGCTCGATAAGGGTTTCATTTGACCTAGTGTATCCCCTTAGGGCGCTCTAGTTTTGTTTGTGAAGAAGAAGGATGGCACTTTGAGATTGTGCATTGACTATAAGCAACTTAATAAGGTGACAGTGAAGAATCGTTATCCATTGCCTCGGATAGACGATTTATTTTATCAGTTGAGAGGGGTCACTATGTTCTCGAAGATTGACTTGAGGTCAGGGTATCATCAGTTGGGAGTTAGAGAGTCAGATGTGCCTAAGACTACTTTCAGGACTTGTTATGGCCACTATGAGTTTTTAGTGATGCCATTTGGGTTAACTAATGCTCCACTAGTGTTTATGGATTTGATGAAACGGATCTTCCATCCTTACTTAGATCAGATCATGGTGGTTTTTATTGATGATATTTTGGTGTACTCTCCGACTAGAGAGGATCATGATCACCACCTATGAACAGTACTGCAGACTTTGAGAGATCGACGGTTGTATGCTAAGCTCAATAAGTACGAGTTTTGGTTAACTGAGATTACTTTATTAGGTCATGTCGTCTCTGCAGAGGGTATTCGGGTAGATCCGAAGAAGATTGAGGCAGTGCTTGATTGGAAGCCACCTAAGAATGTTTCAGAGATCTACAGTTTCTTATGTTTGGCTGGATATTATGGGAGGTTTGTCAAGGGGTTTTCTCTTATTGCAGCCCCTTTAACTAGACTTCTTCGTAAGGGTGTTCGATTTGAATGGAGTGATAGATGCCAAAGCAATTTTGAGAGGCTGAAGGCGATGCTTACTGAGGCTCCGGTTTTGATATAGCCAGCTCCAGGCAGACCATATGATGTTTATAGTGATGCTTCGCATAATGGTCTGGGTTGTGTACTTATGCAGGAGGGCAAGGTAGTTGCTTATGCTTCTCAACAGCTTAAGCCACATGAGAAGAACTACCCTACTCATGATTTGGAGTTAGTAGCTATTGTGTATGCTTTGAAGGTTTAGAGGCATTACCTGTATGGTGAGAGATGTCACTTGTATACGGATCATAAGAGCCTTAAGTATCTGCTTATGCAGAGAGAGCTTAACCTGAGGCAGCGTAGATGGTTAGAGCTACTTAAGGACTATGATTTTAGCATAGATTACCATCTGGGTAAAGGTAATGTTGTGGCAGGTGCACTCAGCAGGAAATCTTTAGTTGCCTTTCGTGCCATGAATGTTCATTTTTCAGTGGTTAGAGATGGTGCTCTTGTAGTAAAGTTGAGGGGGTAAGACCTAGCCTACTACAGTAGATTAGAGATGCATAGCAGGGTGACGAGACCATTGCCTTGTGGAAAGGTTTGGTCAGAGAGGGTAAGAAGAAGGGATTTGAGATTAGAGATGACTGCTTGTACTTTGGGGATCGGATTTGTGTGCCTAAGGTTTCGGATTTGAGAAGGAGTATCTTAGAGGAAGCCCACAGTAGTCCATATTCTATGCATCCAGGTAGTAACACGATGTACCAAGATTTGAGAGTACAGTATTGTTGGCCGGCTATGAAGAGGGACATTGCAGATTTTGTGTCGAGATGCTTGACCTGTCAGCAGGTTAAGGCAAAGCATCAGGTCCTATCGGGTTTACTACACCCTATCTCTATTCCGGAGTGGAAATGGGATAGGATTACCATGGATTTTGTGGTTGGGTTGCCTACTACACCTCAGAAGAAAGATGCTATTTGGGTCATAGTTGACAGATTGACTAAATCAGCGCATTTTCTTCTTGTTAGGACTGACTACACTATGGAGCAGTATGCAAAGCTCTACATTGATGAGGTTGTGAGACTGTATGGATTTCCTTCTTTCATTATCTCTAATAGAGACCTGAGATTTACTTCGAGGTTTTGGAAAAGGCTACATGAGGCTTTGGGTACTAGGCTGCATTTCAACATAGCCTTCCATTCACAGACAGGTAGTCAGTCAGAGCGGGTGATTTAGGTGCTTGAGGACATGTTCAGGGCTTGTGTGATAGAGTTTGAGGGTAGTTGGGAGAAGTATATTCAGCTTGTTGAGTTTGCCTATAACAACAGCTATCAGTCGAGTATTCAGATGGCTCCATTTGAGGCTCTGTATGGTAGGAGGTGTAGGACACCTCTATGTTGGATAGAACTCAGTGAGAGTAAGATAGTGGGTCTTGACTTGATTCGAGATGTAGAGGACAAGATTAGGATCATAAAGGAAAGGTTGAAAGTGGCTTTAGACCATCAAAAGTCATATGTTGATCTTAAGAGGGAGGATATTGAGTATTCAGTAGGCGGTAGAATGTTTTTTAAGGTATCTCCATGGTAAAAAGTTCTAAGATTCGGTAAGAAGGATAAGCTTAGTCCTAGGTTTATAGGTCCATACGAGATCTTAGAGCGTGTGGGACCTTTAGCCTATAGACTAGCTTTACCACCAGACTTGGATCGGATACATAATGTTTTTCATGTATCCATGCTACGGAGGTACCGATCAAACCCTTCACATGTTATTTTGACTAAATCTATCACCATTGAGCCGGATTTGATGTATGAGAAAGAGCCCATAAGGATACTTGCTAAAGAAGTTAAGGAATTAAGAAATAAGAGAATACCTGTATGAAGGTCCTATGGAGGAATCATAAGACGGAGGCAACTACGTGGGAGAGAGAGGAGCTAATGAGACAACAACACCCTTAGCTATTCGTAACAGGTGAAATTCGAGGACAAATTTCTTTGAGGGGGGAAGAACTGTAATAGTCCATTTTTCAATGTCTTTTTCAGTGTCGATGATAGTAATTTACTGGTCTGTGAATAGTACCAGCGGTCCGGGACTTGCTATTATTTCAGTCCAAAAAAATTATTATGCATGTCTAATATTCTATTTAGTATTTTTGGAGCATGTTTGCATGATTTAGGTGGGTAGAAAATATTTCATGAATATTTTTGGAAAATTAAGGCATTTAATGAATAGTGTTTTCTAGTGTAGTATGTTAAGGAATATTGAGGAATTATTTTTATGGAGTTAATTTAATTAATTGGTGGAGTTAAATAATAATTAGAGGAGAATTATTTGATGAATATTTAGAGCCATTGGATGAGAATACTAGAGACTTGATCATAGCCACTCATTTGGCATAA
>CANUEX010055420.1:0-36762 GCA_948099535.1 Jatropha multifida
CTAATTGTAATTTTTGTTGCCTCGATGTAATATTTGATATATAAATAAGAATGACCATTTTACCCCTGTGTGCAATGTTGTGTTATGTGCGCTATTTGTTCTTCGATGATGCTTGGATTGTGCTTATATTCAAATATATATGATTTCATATCGATATTATGTTGTCCTGATGCCTGTTCTTAGCTTGCAGATAACTAATTGATATCATTGGCTGGCTTGTCTGAGGGAGTTCCAAACAAGCGCCGCACGGCCCGATCTTGGTGCGTGATACGGGACCGTGACAGCAATCAAGGAATAATTTTGTTTGGAATAATAAAATGGAGTCTTGTTTTGAGTGCCATGTAAAAGCCTCCTTATGTTTGCATGGAGTGGTGTTGGATTCTTCTTGGTCAACTCACAGTAGCTACAGGTCCGTTGACGACAACACGTCAGGTGCTTGGCATTGCCATGTTGATGGGGCAGTTTTTGTTGAGGCGCAATCTGGGTATGGAGCTGTTCCTGAGGATTATGAAGGTCGCTTCATTCCTGCTTTATCCGGTTTCTATGAAGGGGTTCCAATTCCAGATACTGTGGAAGCTCTTGCACTTCGTCATGTATTGCTTTATATTACTACTCATATGATTGGCATGGGAATTGTTTATTTAGATTCAGGTGGTATTTTTTGTTTTAAAATTTAGTTCTATTGATAATTCTGAGTTTTGGTTACTTATTTTTTGTAATAAGGGGATTTTAGAGTCTAGAATTGATATTGATATCAAGTAGGTTAAAAGACAAGCTAATATAAGAACTCATTGTATGACAAAGGCATCTTGTCACAACGGTAGTATTCAAGTTTGGGATAATATTTCTCGGTATTTGTTGGATCTATTTTCCTTAAGATAATGAAGTTTTTTTCCTTAAAAAAAAAAAAAAAAAGTTATGGGTGCCATGAAAACTCGTGGTAAGTTTCTAATTATAGATAAGTTTTCTCCTATTTTATAACTATACTTTCTAAATTCAGTTAAATTTGTTATTTATTCTTTAATTCAACCATCCTCTACAAACTACCAAATGAAGATGCAGTTTCCTAGAAATTAAATTGGTGGAAACACATATATTCGATAAAACTTAAATGTAAAACCTTTCACTCTTCATATATATCATTTTTTTTTTAAATTTGACAATTCATTAAATGAATGTAAATTGAGTGCGTCATTAAGAATAAAAAAATATAAATATAAAAAACCGAAATTTTTTGTTTGGAAATGATCTTGATCTTAGAAGAAGAGATTAATATTCCGGGTAAAAACTGGTATATTTTCAAATAGGATGACGAATGAAACTTTTCATAATATTGTCCTGAACATTATTTTCTTGAAAACTTATTACAAATGACCCTTGCAGAAGAGTTTGATATATGAAACTTTAATGGATGAACAAATCGTACTATTATACTTCATTGGTAAAAGAAATTTATCCAAATTTGTATATCCGAAGTCTCCAACCACAAATAACCAACAATTCATATTATATTTTGAACTACCAGAGAAATAAAATATTCACATAAAAACTCCTCAACGACAAGGAACAACCCCATGAAATGAGAGAAACTAGTAACCCTAATAAGAAATACTAAAAACACCCAAGATCTATCAAGTATTACAGTTCTGAGAGACTAAATTTAAGTTTTATTCCAAACGATCATTTGTTTAGAAATTATTAGAAAGAAAACTAAATAAAAATGACAAGAAGGGATAAAAAGAAACCACCACTGATCAAAGAAGACAATTGGCGGTGGTTCAAAAAATAAAATCTAAAAGAACATAAAAAAAGAGAGAGACGGCTAGGTTTTTTAATTGACCTCAATTATATATTTCGCTTTTGAATATTCTAACTGATACATAAAATATAATAAACAATCAATAAAATAAAACTTAAAATAATTTGAAATATAAAAGTAATATAATCAATATATAAATTCACTTCTGTACTTTTCATAAAAAATCTTGTGGCACTTTCAACTTTTATTTTGGGCTAATAAATGCTTCAATTTATAAAACTATGTCTGTTAAATGCTTTATTTGATCCGGCCTCAACTTATAAAATTAGATCGATTAAATACTTATTGAAAAATTAAAAAATATTCTCTCTATCCCAAAAAAATAGTCCACTTTCTATTTTCACATAGATTAAGAAAGTATGAATTATTATAATTAAAGGACAATTTTATTAATATAACTTTCCAATTATGTCCATTTTAAATAATACATGAACAATTATTATATTGGAATAATAAGTAAGAATTAATGAAATGATTGAAAATAAGATAAAATTTAACAAGGATATAATAAACGACTTAAAAATTAACTATAATGCAAAAAAGAAAAGTGAATTATATTTTGGGAGAAATAAAAAAAAATAATCTTTTTGGGATGGAGGAAGTATAAAATTATTATTCAAAAAATTATATTAACCACATATCAAACCAATATTTTGCATATAAAACCAAAATAAACCTTAAAATTAACTATTTTTAATGTAAGAAGGTGTGAAATTATTATAAAAAAAGAAACTTAGGGTGCCATAAGATCAATTTTGTAGTTCAAACTAAATGCCACTAAACTTACATAACGTGAGAAATCACTACTAATATCTACATATGTATTGTATGGATGACCTAGAAAGAAAGCAAGTGGGCCATCACTTAAATTTGTGGGTGCCATGAAAACTCCGAGTAATGTTATCCACTGTCCTGTGCCTCTAGCTTTTGATAAAGGAAAATAAAGCAATTCAAGCCAAGAAAAATAGACCCAACGCGAAAGGAAGATTGAAGAAGATGGAAAAGTTATGTATAGCAGCTCCAACACATCTAGTCTATGCTCAATGCACTCCTCACCCAACAAAGCCAAGATTTAGTAGAGTCTTTGCTTCAAATTCTGGTGGATTTTCCCTCAGCTCGGTATGTTATTACAGTTACATATATTGGTTTTACTTTGGATTAACTTACAATTGATTTTCAACAATTTGAAAGATTTTCTAAGAGGACATGATACTCGTATCAATTATGATTTTATTATTTTTTTTATCCATATCTGTGAGCGTAAAATTAATATCATTTTGGGATTCTATATATTCTTTCTTGGAAATGATATTTCATGGATCGAATTTTTGACATTATAAAGATCAACCTTAAGTCAATCCTTAAGAGTCCGATTCAAATTAGAACAACTTTATAGTATATACGATTTTCATTTTTTTACATTCAAGTATTAATATGGCATCCTTCCCTCCTTGCGAACGTATCCTCACTCAGAAAAAGTTGAATATATTAATTTAGCCTTGAACATTGCAACTTTAATTTTTATCACCTTAAACTTTTACGGATAACATATTATGCATTTGAATTTGTAAATTTTAATAATATTTCATATCTTTCAATGATAATATCAATAATTTTTAACACTTTGAGCTTTTATATGCAAAATACTAATTTGATATCTAGTTAGCATCACTTTTTGAATAATAATTTTTATAAATTTTAATTTTTAATAAATGTTTAATGAATCTAATTTTGCAAATTGAAGTGTTTAATAAAATAAGTTTGAAAATTGAAGTATTTAATAAGTTTAATTTTATGAGTTGAAGTATTTAATTGGTCAAAGTAAAAGTTAAGATGTTACAAATTGAAATAACAAAGTTTAGGGATGAATTTATGAATTCTGCACTGAAATAAAAAAGCTATGTAGATAAAATAAAAGACAATAAAACTCAGGAAGCGCCTGTAGCTCAGTGGATAGAGCGTCTGTTTCCTAAGCAGAAAGTCACAGGTTCGACCCCTGTCTGGCGCGGAAGTAATTTTTTTCACTTCATAAAAGAAAAGCTTATTTTATTTTTACCGAAACACCTAAAATTACATTACAAAAATTATTCTACACTTAATTTTAAAAAAATTCAATATATATTTGTTTTAATTAATCACATGTAGAAGAAAATAAAAGGGAAATGCTGAATAACAAAACTAATTTGATGATTGAATGACATGAAGCTAATTGGGATTAATTTTATCTAACCCCAGTATTAGGATTTTAGCTGAGTCAAATTTTAATATTTGGATTTCAATTTCACTACTTTAATTTATTATTATTATTATTATTATATGCCATTTTTCATCATTAATTTTACATGGTTTTGCAGATTTTCAAGCGATGCAAAGCATGCGGAGGCAAAGGCGCAATAGAGTGTGCAGGTTGCAAGGTATAATTTAACAGTGCATTAGTAAATTGCATTTCTTTATCATCCACATAATATACTAAAATTAAAAAAAAATTAAGTAAATAGTTTATAAAATATAAATAACTAAATTTAAAAATTTAACAGATTATCATTTAAGCCCCAATAAAACTTTCAATTCTTTAAATTAGTCAAATTTAAGTTAATCATATTGAATTTCATAAATTTCTACTCAAAAAATAATAATAAAAATATTTTCATTCTTACCAAATTTGAAAACATAAAATTTTAAATAAAGTGAAATTATCATTTATTATTATTATTATTATTATTATTATGAAATTAATAATTTTTGCTTTTCAGGGAACAGGAAAAAATAAAAAGAATGGGAATATCTTTGAGCGTTGGAAGTAAGCATATTCACCTATTTTTTTAAAACAAAAAATGCATATTGTATCTAATTTGAATAAATTGTATTTCAGATGTTTTGAGTGTCAAGGGTTTGGGCTGAAAAGTTGTCCAAGCTGTGGGCAAGGAGGACTTACACCTGAACAGAGAGGAGAAAGATAGAAATTACTACTTCAGCTCTGTGTTCTTTGTTTTCGATAAACTGGAGAGAATGACTTTTCATTTTACCTCTACATCAATGGATTAATTAACCTAGACTATAATTGTCTTTTCCTATATAAGGATATTTTCATCATTTCACACATTTTAACAATAAAATCAGGGAAAGATAGATAGAAGAATTTAATAGTTTAATGAGATTAGATCTTATAAATTATTAATTAAATTGATAAAATGTGGGAACCAGTTAATTAATTTAGTCAAATCTCATAAACGAATTAATTATTTTTTCTTGTCTTCAATCAATAAAAAATTGAAAACAAATATTGTTTTGAAGTAAGGTAGACATGGATAGGGTGTATATATATATATAAACCAAATCACCCTTAACTGAAAAATTGAATGCTGAAAACCGAATTGAATCCGATGATTATGAATAATTGAACATGAATTAAACTAAAATATTTAAGTTTTAGTTTGTGCCTTCGAAGGCGAGTGAGGATTAGTTAGGTTTGTGGACGTTAAATAGACACTGGCCTAAATACCACGTGCAAATATACAAAAAAAATTTAAATTTTATTGATAGAAAACTACAGTGAAATTAAATAAAATAAATCTCAATTTGGTCTCTAAACTTGTTTATTAGGTTTATTAGGGTTAAAAAGGTACGATTTAACCTTTTAGGCAGTTTAGCTTTTAAACTTATATAAAATGATTAAAAAGATTTGATTTCACTTTTTAGGCTAATTTAATCCATAAACTTATTTAAAATAATTAAAAAAAATTATATTTGACATTTTTGAGTGAATTTAGAATCTAATTCTTCATTTTACTTAGAATATAGATATTTATTAAAACTGTAATTGGAATTTAACTGATTAATTTATTAAAAAAATTAACTAATTATAAAATATTGAAACTTAATATATAAAGTATATTATATCTCTCTTTAGCTTGATTGATGATTTTCAATTTATAAATATGTATTAATTTTAATATTTTAAATTAACCTTCATTACTTGGTAATCACTTATGAAATTTATGCATTTTTCATGTTAAAAATAAATTAAAGTTATAATGCATGTTTTATGAATTTATTATATTACAAGAAATGAAGTTTTTATGGATTTTAAATTTATATTCATTAGTGCTGGAAAAGTTTTATGTGAGTGTTTTTAGTATAGAACAAAAAGAAATAAAAAGTCAATTATGTTAAATTAAAATCAATTATTTTAAAAATCAAAACAAGTTCAACAGTTAAGTTAGCCTAAAAAATAAAATCAGATCTTTTTAATCATTTTATACAAGTTCAAGGGTTAAATTGACTCAAAAGGTCAGATTTTACCTTTTTGACCTTGTTAAATAAGTTCGGGACCAAATTAAAATTTATTTCAAATTAAATTAATATATTCAACTTTTTAAAGTAACCGACTCGGCTAAAAAATCTAATTGAATTGGAAAAATACTGCGGATTAGGTTTGTTTTTTCAATTTGAATTGAAATTTGCGTATATTCTTTACAAAAATCAGTTATTACGATTTATTTTATTTTTTTTAAATCAAACCAAAAATTGATTAATCATTTTCTAAAAAGCCAATAACTAAATTGAATCAATTTTTCTAGATAGTCTAATAAAATTTATTTAGTTTAGTTTCTATGAAATACGCTTATTATTACTCACGACGAAAGTGAGACGTATATCTGCGAAATTTGAACTATTCATGTTCGTATTCATTTAAAATTTTATTATCTGTACCCATTCCGCACCCGTTTAAACATACGTTTCAATATCCTATCTTTATATGTACAAAATCCATTTAAAATACCCTTGAAGGGGTAGGGAACATAGGGTATCATTAAATTTTAAAATATACAAATCCCAACTTATCTAAAATATAGTTTTTATTATTGATGGATAAAATCTCTGTGGATGCCCACTATCAAACTCATTTAATACAATGATACTTAAAAACTTATATATATACCGCGCTCGTATCCATTGTCGGTTTATAATTTCATTATTCGTATCTGTCCTAAGCTCATTTATAATTATCTATATCATCTTCAAATAGATTGGAGCAGCCTCAATATATCCATACTGCTTACCATATGTAACTGATATGTAGAAGAATAAAATAAATAAATTGCATCAGTGTTAAATAATGGGGAAAATTTTGACTAGATTTTCTAAGGAGAGTTTTGACTTTATCCTTTTTTTTTCTAATTGTATGATCAGAATACTATTGTTATAATAAAAATCCTTTATTTTATTAATTTTGGTCCATAAATAGGCCATGAATGTAGTCTAGCTTAGTTTTTACTATCAAAATGAATACCAAGCTCTATGATAAATATCAAATAGGAAGTAACAAAAAATAAAAGAAAGAGAAGAAGAAGAAGAAGAAGAAACAAAGTTCAAAATAATACAGATCACATGATTTTTTTCTCTATCTCTGATTTCAAACCAAACTCATTTTCTTTTTTAAAAAACAAAATCTAGCTATTGTTTTATGATAGTTTTGCTCAATGAAGGATTTTGTGTGATAGACAAAGAAGGAGAAGGAGAAGATGAAGAAGAAGAAACAAAGTTGAAAATAATATAGATCACATGATTTTTTTCTCTATCTCTGATTTTAAACCAAACTAGTTTTCTTTTTAAAAAAACAAAATCTAGCTATTTTTTTTATGATAGTTTTGCTCAATGAAGGATTTTGTGTGATAGATCATGAATGAGAGAATGTGCAGCGTTTAGAGAGGAGATTAATATGAAGATGGTAGTGTTGATGATAGGGTAAATGGGAATATGAATGGTAGAGATGATAGGATGAAATGGATGATTTGATTTTGTTGTTGAAGATGGACAGATTTGACGTGGAAAATTAATTGCCATTTGAAATGTCAATTTTCCACGTCATCGCATGTGTATTTCACTGCATATTTTTTACTGTATCAAAATGTGTAATTATTATAAAAAAGAAAGTTTAGCGTGAAAATATTATAAAAAATAAAATTTAAGGTGCCATGATGTCATTTTCAAAGTAAAGGAGGTCATAAGACTTTTTTACACAAGTTCAGGAGGTAAATGATGTATTCGGCTAATATTTATATATTAAGCTTTATGGTTCTATACATACATTCCAACTTAAAATATAATTCTACATTCATTCATTAAATGAATTACATATTTAAATTCATTCGCTCATGCTTATATACATAATATAAATCAATTACATAATATATATACTAAATTAATACACATTTCATAAGAATCAATTATACATGTCATATATCTACAACCATATAAACTATCCAAAAATCCTTTCATCTCTGATGCTACACTTCTAGTCTTTGAGCAGCACCCACTGTCCTTAACCTGCAACATTCTAATCAACGCTTTAAGTATATCACTCAGTGGTGTTCATAAACATATAAAAGACTAATGTTGCATCAGCAACATTCTAGAAACATAATACATATGAAAACATTTAGATGTAAATTCATAATATACTAATTGTATAGAAATGCTTTAAGACATAATTCATAAGAAAATACACAGGTATGAAATCTTAATAAATCAGTCATTTAAAGACATAAACCTTACTTTTAGATAAATAAGAAGTAACATATTTAAAACTTAAATAATAGAAATACTTCCATATAAATACCCATTTTAAAGCATATAACTTTACTTTCATTTAAACATAAATATATTAGCCTTATAAAATGCCTTTTTTAAAACATAAAGCTCTTTTTCAATTAAATACAAGTAATACCATTTTTATCATAGAACCAAATCTTACATTTTTCATATAGGGCTCATATACACTTATTTGGCCTTAGGTCACCAATCATATCATAAAGATATGAAAGCCTACTTATACATAATAAGCGGGTTTGCTTAAACATCAGACATCCAGAGCCTAGCATATGATCATAGCTTAATAACATAATGGCATCGAAGCCGAGCATGCTCATCTTACATAATTGAATCAAATCATACCATGTTCCCAACCCAAAGCATACAAGAGCCTAAAATCAAATCTTTCATCTTAAATCATCTTATTTCTTATAAGTCATTTCATTATGAAACAATTCATAACTTAAACTCTTATTCCCCATTTTTACCTAAACTTGCAACTAGTAAGGTTTATTCAATTTTCCATGTTTATGCATTAAAACTTACAACTTGCAAAATTTGCCAAATTTCATATTTATATAATCAAAGCTATCCTTTTCAAAAATGGATACTTAACATAACATAAATGAAAATTTAAAATTTATGAAATCAAACCTTACCACTCTAGGGTGGTTCGGCCACTCCTACTTATAAGGTAAGAAAAATTTTCCTTTTTCTATTAAATATGTTAATAAGCTTATCTTACTTAAGAAAAATCATTCGAACCTTTACTTATTCTTATGTAGTCATAAAACTATTTTTTTTTTAACAACTTAAGCATCCTTTAAATTCATATGAAAATTTATAAAATTGACGTATACCAAAAAGAAATTTTTACCACATGATCAAAGCTTAACAACCATCATTTTAAAAACCAAAACAAGGAAAGAAAACAAAAGAAATTCATGACCTTTCCCTTAGGAGGGATCAACCTCCTTAGGTCCACAAAGGGAAGAAATTTTTTCTCTTTCCATTTACTGTGTTTCAAGCTAAAAAAACTTAATGAAAATCAATAAAATATTTACTAGTAGAGATTTAAACATAACACTCATTTCTACTTAAACAAAACCTTCTTAAAGTCTTGTAAAATTCATAAACATGAAAAGTATAAGTAAAGGTTTACTGAATAGGGCCCCCACACATCCATGTAAACTAACTTAAAGGTGTTGTTTGTGTTATTTGTGGTAGGAAAGAAAGGCTGTCCATGTTGTTTGGATAAGGGACACACAAAACAATCAAATGGCTCCACATTAATATTATGTAAATGTGTTACATGCTTCAATCTTTGATCTGATATGTGTCCTAGTCTACTGTGCCACAATAGGCTTACATGTTTTCTGTGATTGTGACAGACATTGTTAGCTAAAGCACCAACAGTTGAAAAAGATGGGGTTGCATATTTGGTATTTATGAGGAATGAATTAGAATTCAAGTGATATAAGCTTCCATACACCTTCCCAATGACAATGATAACATCACTCTCCAAATCCTATAAGATGCAATGGTTTGGTAAAGTCTTAACTGAGATTTTGTTTATTTTTGCTAATGTATGAACTGAAATTTAATTGCTTGTAAAACTAGGCAAAAAGAGCACATTGTATAGAGTCAGGTTGTTATGCAAATGTATTGTATCAATGTAAGTGACATATTTGAGAGATCCATCAGGTAGTTTTATTGGTTTTGGCTTAGGAAGTTTATGAACTGTGTTAAAAAGACATATGTTATATGTCATATGGTCTGTGGCTCCTGTGTCCACAATCCAATTACCTTTATCATTAGCTACCATGCAATTTGAATGATTACTGTTCAAAGTACCTGCAAAACTTGTTGTGTTGACCTTTGAAACTTCATAATTGTGATTCTCAGAAACTTCTTTCCCTTTCATCATTCTTATGACTTCATTGTGTATCAACTTTGTTATGTTCTCATTGATGTCACCATATGCATATAAAGAGTTGGTTGAATCTATGAGTGGTGTTTCTATGCTTGGTGAACACATACTTGCATTGGCTTTTGCATTTTTCTACTTCAACTCATGATACCACTCCGGATAGCCATGAAGTTTGAAACAATTGTCCTTCGAGTGACCCCAGCCTTACAGTAATCACAGAATCTGTCCTCTTTTTTCTTATTATAGAACCTCGTATCCTTGTTGTTTGATCTCTGCAGTATTCCTTACGGTTTTTGAAAATTCGTGGAAGGTTTATGTGCATACATCACAGTAGTAGTCTCATTGGATTCAAATGTTGGACTGTGTATTTCTCTTTATTTCTCCACTCTTAGAATCATTGAATATGCACGATTTACACTTGTAAAGGGTTCCATAAGCAAGATCTGATTCTTTACATTGTCACAGCTTCCATTTAAGCCCATTAGAAACTGAATGAGCTTATCTTCATTATCCAAATTTGTCATTGCTTTTGATGCACCACAATCACAAGCAGGTAGTGATCTTAAGCATGCTAATTCATCCCATAACTTCTTGAGTTTTGTGAAATACACCATAGTAGATTGGTTTCCTTGAGTTAAGCTAGATATTTCTTGTTTAATTTGGTAGAGTAAAGGTCCATTACTCTCACCAAACCTCTGAGATAATTCATCCCACAATTCTTGAGCACTGTTTGTATACAGAAAAGCTTCAATAATATCTTGGAAAATGGAATTCAAGATCCAAGATACAACCATACTATCATCCCTCAACCATTTTTCGTAAAATGGTGAATTAGTTGTAGGTTTAGGATGTGAACCATTAATAAACCTTAGTTTATCCTTAGCTCTTAAAGCAATTAACATGGATCTACTCCATGATAAATAATTATTGCCAGTGAGAGATACACTAACCAGATTAGAAGTAGGATTATCTGAGTTCATGAATTTATAGATATCTGAATCTTCTTGATTTATTCTCTGTGGTGTTTCTGTCGCCATTGATGAAAACTTTGTTTTGCAGGTGAAAGAATTCCACTAAGAATGACTAGAACCAAGGGAGAAGACAAATCACAATCAAAGTATCAGTTTTACAGGATTTGATACCATGATCAAGTTTAGAAGAAACTGAAATTAAGTTTCAGTAGAAGAAGAAGATTAGAGAGAATGTTTGTATGTATTGATTGTTCTCAAATCAATTTATCTATACATTGTATTAGCTATATATTGTATGAAACAAGAAAACTACAGCAAGCTAATCTATAACCGTCAGCCAAGTCAGCAGGTGTTCTTAGACTGTTTGTTAGAGTGTGCTGGGCTTTAATGTTGTGGGATCCAAGATGAATAAATAACATTAACCCAATAAGCAGGCCCAAGGTCTCATATACTATTTCAAAAACACAATGAAGTTGTGAGGGAGATTAATATTGTCTCTGTGATCGATTTTGGAGAGAGAAATTGGGAAAGAACAAAGCTTTCATTGCCTCTTCAAAGTTAATCATTGCTTATACCACATTAGGCACTTACGTGGCTAATAAAATGAGTCCTCATGCTCTGAAATGCAGTTGAATACTCACTCTCCTTAACTTACGTGGCAAGGGGCATGGTTATTGAAGAATTTCTTAATACAAGGTCATGATAGAAACCCTGCAAAGTTTAAGGGTCCATTAGGAGAATTAGCGATAGTTCAGAGGCAAATTTATGCAATAGACCATTTTTTTTATTAGAAACAGATTGTAGATATATGAAGTTTTAATATTGATTTTTCTAAAAATATACCAGAAAGAGTTATTTATTGTATGTACA
The DNA here is from genome assembly GCA_948099535.1 of Jatropha multifida. Taxonomy (NCBI): domain Eukaryota; kingdom Viridiplantae; phylum Streptophyta; class Magnoliopsida; order Malpighiales; family Euphorbiaceae; genus Jatropha; species Jatropha multifida. The sequence continues at coordinate 12,185 of CANUEX010055420.1, forward strand.
AAAAATAGTCAATAATTTATTTTATAAAATCATTTTTCTTTTAGACTCAGTTTTTTTTTCACACTTTTGAATCACAGAAAATGGAGACAATTTGGTGGAGATTATTGTCCTTGATTCGTAAAAGATTTCATTTCTTTTTGTTTTTCTTTTCTTAAACAAACTAAAATAAGGTTTCTAAGAGATTGGATGAATGACAGCTCGAGATAATGTAATCCAAATGGAAAATTATCAAGTATCATAGGATTGAACAAGGATGTCGGCGTTTTTAGTGGAGTGGTTGTAGAGATAGATATGTTGACTGCTGTTGTGTTTCTTTTTTGGTAGTTGAGCTGCGTTAGGTTTCTTTTAGAGATACTAACGGCGCTATATGGGAGGAAGTTTATTTTAGACATTTTTTTTTAATTTTAACCAAATTTGTTAGTTTTTTAATTTTTTTTATAGGGCAAATTATAATCGTGTCCTTGTATTTTGTTAAAAAAAACTACTTTATCCTTATTTTTTTTAAATAGATTGTTATACACCTATGTTTTGAGTCCATTAAATTAAATTTCTCTTCTATTAGGTTTTTGTGATTTTGAAACGTTAAATGCATGTGAAATGACACAATTGACCCTAATTCTATCCGTTTATTATATTTATCTTCTCTCCTCTTCCTTAAGCAAACTGTAATCCTTCCAAACAAAAATATAAATATAATACATTGAGCTTTTGGTATAATAATCTATTATAACCTCATGTTAATTTGATTTTGAATTGAATTTGGGAGAAAAGATATAAAACGATTGAATTATCCGAAACGGCAGGTTGATAAAAATTTTTTTTCTAGATTCTTATTATTAATTAACATATTAGTTTTTGTTTTATTCATTTTTGAACATTTTCCACTCTCTTCGTGAACCCTAATAGCCAAGTGACTTGCTCTCCATGGCTTAGATAACTAAGTTAGCTCTTTCTTATCTAGTAGCATACCGGGATGGAACTACCACTGTAATCCAGGGGACTGAAAAGGAGTGGATTCATCAACTACCTATTGTCTTTCACAAAAGAATGGACTCCCGGACAATCCAATCGTTCACTCGCTCAGTCAGTAGGTGCCCCTTTTGCTGCTGTAATTCCTGGCATCTGAAAACAAAGCCTTCCTTGCCAAGACATTACTAGTACACTAACCATAGAAAGCGGCAAGTGAAAAATTATAACTGTACTATAATATAAACAAAGTCTTGTGGTTTAGAGTTATAATACAGGAGTACGGTTACTTATAATATAGGAGTACGGTTACTACGCACAAGTTCATAGGCAATCGGCCAAAAATATATTGGGAAATTCATGAAACACCTTTCGTCAATTGGATGTGGTAGAAGGAAGAACTCACGTGAAGCCGCGAAGGGTTCGGTGACTGAGAGTCGGCGAAAACAGAAATGAGAGGAAAGAAATCTTCCATGTCTATCGAAAAAAGCGGACGAGGAAAGATGATAAGCAATGGCACCGGAAGATTACGAGCAACTAAACAATAACAAACACAACGACAGGATCTCGGAATCGCTGCACTGCTCTCAACTCCACTTAAATTTCCATTAGCTGAATGTCGCAGAACCAATGTCTATGCAATTCTTGGCCTATCGCCATTCTCTTCTAAATCCGATATTAAAGTTGCCTATAAACGCCTTGCTTTGAAGGTCAGCTTTACATTTCTTGAGCAAAACAATTATTAGTAAATTAATTAATGATAGCTCTGCTTAAACTCAATAGCAGTATCATTTACCTGGGCGAGATAAACCTTTAGAAAGATTAAATTGGCATACGAGGTAATCATTTGATTATTTAGTTGAATTGGGGTGTAAATTATTAAATTTTATTCTAAATTTGATGAATTTCATAAAATTTTAGGAAATTAATATATACTTCTAAAGCTACATTTTGCACCTTAGCTTAAGAGTTCTGTTTTTCTTTTTATTAATCTTCCTTCTTCATTTTTTTTCCTTTCTGCAGAGCCTAATGCTAAACTTTGAAGAGCAAGAGCTCCAACAAGCAAAGGATTATGATGAATGGGGTGAGTGGATGGGATTTGAAGCTGGGATTCCAGTAGTATACATTCTAACTTCATTTCTTTGCTTTTGTAAAACCTTCAACTTTTTCTGTAAAGTTTATGAATTTATTTGCGTGTTGCCTATTTCTGAAATCCTGAAAAGAAGACAATATAATTTGTAGACTTTGGTAAACAGAAATAAAAAAAATAACTTTCGAAAAAAAAAGGAAAGGAAAATTTGTCCAAATGTTCCAGAAAATAATTTTAGTAATTTGCATACTGAAATAAGAAATTTGATTATATAATCTTTTCTTTTCATTAAGTTGTTAACCTTTCTCTAGAAGGGGTTAAAGCTGTCAATTATATCTGTCATGTACCAAGAAATATATTAATCTCCCCAACTTTAGTATGCTTGCATTTGCATGATAGGAAATATCACTAATCTTGAATTTTACTCACAAATTAGTCACATTCATTGTTTTTTCGAATGTGGTGCTTAAGATATGACAAGGAATCCTTGATCTAGTAGCTCATTGTCTTGAGTCTTGATGGGCAGGTACAACAAGGTCTTCGAATCTGACATTAACCAAATAACTAAAATGAAATTAGGAGATTCACAAATACTTACCTTGTTGTCTGAATGCAGAATTCAAACTCTTATCAATAACACATGGTATAAATCCACTTATCAAATGAGCTAATTCCCATTATGCTTAGTTTTGGTCTTTACCTGTATTGAATATTATTCATAACGTGCTAGTATTTATGTTCTGTGCTAAAATTTTGAAAGATTGTTGTACTGTGTAACTGTCATTTTCAGGGTTTGTATTTGAACTTTGGTTAATCTTTCATGTTGCAATCGCATACATGTGAAATGGGCACTTAGCCCTTGTTATTTGCATTAATGAAAGCTACAATGAAAGTAAAGCAATTACACAACAACATCGACAATTTAAGTCTTAATTATTAGTAATACTGTGAAGGAGGCTAAGAGACAGCAGCCATGAATTCTTTATCAAATTCAAGAGCAGTCATCGAATCTGGGAGAAGGCACACCTCCAAATCCACACTTCCACCACCTTCACGTCCTGGGTAGGCTGACACCTTGCCACAGAATTTATGTGCATACCCACTACGAAGAGTCAAAGCTTTACCCAATCCAAATTCACAGCCATACTTATTGAAACGTGGAGAACTTCCGAAGTGCACAGCATAAGGACACAAAAACTGGCCAAGATGATAAATAATGGGCGATTTAATCCACGAATCAATCCGGTCGCGAACCTTTTTATCTGTTTGATTAATCACAGCTTGGTGCAGCAGCCAAGCTGCCCATCCAAGGTTCTGCTCTAGCAGTTCACCTGCTGTGGTAGAAGCTGAAACTGCATCAACAAAGTTACCAAAGTAGTTTGGTGATAAAGGTGGGTTCAATCTTGATCTGTTATTGCATGCTAAGCTGCAACGAGTTATTTGATCATGAGGTGTATGACGTGCACGGGTTATGCATCTCCACATAAATGCAGATAAGGACTGGAAGGAGGAAATCTTGTCGGTATTGTACTCTGTATTTGCTTTTACTTTGAGTTTAGCAATAGATTCTGCTGAAAAATGAAATATTCTTTCTTTAAGCAGGGGTGCCTCAAATGGGACTAAGAACTGCTCGTGGTGAGTAAAAGGAAGATTGATCATAGGACCACAATTGTCAGGAAACCAGCGCTTCAAAACTGGTGACTGCAAGATTGGAACATGATCATCCCTTTGGGCTTGAAAAATTTCAGACCAAGTGTTAAAAAAATGCCAATAGGAGGTGCCATCACCAATGACGTGGTTGAAAGAACATCCAATGAAGATTCCATCAATTAGTTCAGTAACTTGAATTGTTAGCAACGACCGGACATGACCTTCATGGTTGAGACCTCTATGATGGTCAAAGAAAGATTGAACAACCGATGGAACATAAGTAGGTGAAAGAATATCTGATACTGTCATTTCAACAGTTGCGTGTACAAATCGAGCACCTGGGCTATTGCTGCAATCCACATAGATTACATATGAAGGGGGATCTTCAGACTTTGAAGTTGCGAGGCGACCTGCAAGTGGGTAGAAATGGACAAGCGTAAGAGCTAGGGAGTTTTTGAGCTTCTCCAAGAGATCAAAGATCTTGAAGTCTTCATGTTGAGTTGGTTTGGCAAAGAGAAGGCCTTTTTGAATGTAGTAGGAAGAGACCATAGCAAGATCACATGTGGACAAACAGTATGGATGTTTTGATTCTTCCACCATGTGTTGAGGCTTTATGAAGGATTCTGAGATGTGTTGAACTGCTGTTGAATTCATTGCTACAAAGTTACTAATAATTCCCGATTGGCCTTAAAGATTTGCAGCTGCTGCTGAAAATTAGAGAAGCAGCTTCAACTGGAATGGTCAAGAAAAGTAAATAAAAATAACAGTAAAATAAGAGCGATGGCTATGGAAAAAGAAGAGGGTAAGGACAAGGAAGGAGTGAGGTAATATTGTGGAATCCAATGTTATAGTATTTCTCATATGGAGGCAGTCACTGACGTTTAATAAAATGTGCCGGTCAATACGAATCTTCTAATAATCTTCTATTGATTTTCTCGTTCTTTTCAATTACTGTATCTTTTTCTAGGAAGAAGACGTCATGAAGCATTTCCTTTTTTAATATTGTTTCTGTGTGCTTCAAAATGGATTTTTCAATAGCCTGATGGATTTGCTTTTGCTTTATATTAATTTTTTATTTGATTGCATTTTATTTTATCTAATTATATAATTTTATTGATTCTTTCAATGATAAAAAAATGTAAGTTCAAATTGATCATGGAGAAGAATGATACTAATGTCTGCTTCTCCTCTCCTCTCCTCAAGACACATTTCATATAACTCTAATGTTTATAGTTAGCCATAGCTAATGTTTTTCAGGTTTTAATTTGCAGATCCTTACTTATTATAAGGTATTCAATGGAAATTTGACAGTCCAACTTGTTCTAAATATATACTTCTTCACTTCGGAAGTCAGCTTTGGAGGCCAACTGGACTTTGCTTTACCCAAACGGCCGTTGGCCTTAAAATTCAAATGTGAAAAAATATCTCATTATTCTTGTAATGGAGTATGTTTCTTTTTCTTTGTTCCTATTGAATTTATCTCCTTTTGCAAATTTGTTAATTATTTTTTATAAGTAAGGTTACTTTTATTCACATTTTTTATAGGTAGAACTGTAGATTGTGATTAAGAAGTTGCTAGCTTGCTATTGGCAAGATTTTCTATATCTTTTCTAAAAACATAATGGACCTCAAAATATATTCTTCACATTTGATATCTCTCTCATTTTAATTGTAATGAGATATTTGTTGGTGAAACATTATTTCTCAGTGGGTCGATCCGGTATGAATATTTTTTTTAAGAAAATAAATGAATCTCATTAATACAAACAAGAGGCTAAATCAGTTATTTCAAAATGAGGAAGAAATTGAGGAACTTCTGTAGATATTGGATTTGTTCAGCAAGCTGTTAGCTCTTATAGTAGAACATTAAAACCCACTTAGAACATTGTTGCCGAACACAGCCATTGTGATGATCGAAAGAATAACATTAACCGTTTCTCATGGAAGAGTGGGCTTATATAGCTAAAATTATGATTATTGGGAGAGAGATAACTATTTTAGTAGAACACTAATGATAATTTGATTATATTCAATAGTTTGAATTTAGGGCCACATAAGAGCTTTATTAATAGAAAAAAGATATAGACTTGATATTAGAAGATAGTGCCCATATATCTCTACCCTATTACTTACCGAACCTACTTAGCAATCACGTCTTATATGATAGGAGGAGGAGCCCTCCTCCTTATAGAAGTTAATGTCAATTCAAACTATCGAATATAATCAAATTATCGTTGTCCCCTCAAGATCATCACATTTTTTAGACTATGAATAACCATATCTCTTGAAATTACATATTACCTCCACACCTAATTGCAAGCAGGTCCTTGGAGAAATACATGTAAATCACTTACATAATTATTATTATTCTTTGTCTTCCTACATTTCACAGTTTTTTTTCCTTATTCTCTGAATCTCTAAATGTTGAGGCAAAGTCCACTTTTATAGGCAATTCATTAAAAGAATAGCCTACAGAAACACCCATGGTCTAACCCGGTGGCGAATGGATAATATTAAGTAGGCATGGCCATCGGTCTGGTTCAAATCGAAATTGATCCGGAACCAGACCGTGTTATAAATGAATTGAAATCAAATCGAAATCGGTAGTTCAATTTTTTAAATAGGAACTGTCGGTTCAAGGGTCGGTTAAAGTTCATATAAACATTAAAATATGAACATAAACCGACCCGGAACTGGCGGTTCCAGTCCGATTTGAACTGAATGTACATTTCAAATGAATATTTAGCTTTTAAGAAAGTAATGATAAAGCTTATGATTATTAGTATGACTTATTATGAGATGAGACTAGTGGGTGTGGTGTGGGTCTTATGATTATGAGTAACGGTTAGATTTTTTTTTATATTTATTTATTATAATTTACTAAATTATCTAAAAATATAGTTGTTATTTTTTTGTTATGAAGGGCAGTTTAGGAAAATTAATAAATAAAAAATATGTATAAATATGATGAGTTGATATTTTTTTCATAATCAATTATATCCCAAATCTACTTAAAAATATGGCATACAATTCACAAAGCTCCAAGGGAAAGCGAATTTCTCAAAGTGTGGAAGAAATTGATTCAAACAATTCATTGATTGATTTTTCACCACAATTTAACGAAGAACGTTATATTCGTCGTCATCCACCATAAGAAGCAACATCTCCTAATATTTCAATAGGTAGATCACCAAAATCAAATATTTTCAAGAAGCAATTTGCAAAAATTGTTCAAGATAACGGAGAAATCAATGTGGTTCGATATAATTATTGCAAAAAAGAATATGCAATCAAGCTTAGAGGAGGCTATGACACTCTCAATAGGCATTTAAAATCACATCATCCAAGTGAGGTAGGAATTGATCTAACTCAAACTCAATTATCGTCATCAAGATACGGTGATCCTAATAATCCTCTTTTTAAATATAGTGATGAAACTAATAAAATTGAAATGACAAAAAGGATTTGTATGGAACGATTATCTTTTTCATTTGGTGAAAAAATTAGATTTAATAACTATTGCAAAAAAGCATTAAATCCTTCAGCAAAAAGGATACTTAGGAATACACTTAAAAGGACTATCTTATCTATTTATTTGAAAGAAAAAGAAATTTTAAAAAATGTGTTAGTAAATTTTGATGGAAAAAATGCTATTTGTTGTGATATTTGGTGTGACGCATGACAAACTCATTCTTATATGAGTGTTACTTCTCATTGGATTGACAATGAATGGAAAATTCAAAAAAAATTATTGCACTTAGAGTTTTTGATGACTCTCACATGGCCCATAATATTTTATCATGTTAAAAAATTTTTACAATTGGTTTTGATAATGCTAGTGCGAATACGACATCAATAAATGAATTAAAAAATCTTTGTCAACTCAAATTTGATGAACAATTTTTTCACCATGTCATATTTTAAATTTATGTATTCAAGATACATTAACAACATTAAATGTATTTTTATGTCTAATAAAAAATGTTTTAAACCATTTATGGACCCATGGATATGTTAGAAAAGAATTTAAAAATTTTTGTCACTTTATGGGAAAAAAATATAAAAAATTTTCAAGAGATATTCTCACGATGTGGAATTCAACTTATGAAATTTTGAATGAGTCTTATGAATATAAAGATATTCTTTCTTCATTTAAGCAATTGCATGCATCACATTTTCAACTTTATCCAACCAATTGGGCCATTTTTAAAAAAATACTAGATATTTTGCAAGTTTTTAAAAATTATACAAGAATGTTTAGTGATGTTTATTATCCTATTTTCCATTTATTTTCATTTCATTATTTGGCTATAAGTCGTGCCATAATTGAAAATGAAAATGATGAAGATTTACAAGAATGTATACTGATGATGAAAACTAAATGATTAAAATATTATATTGAAATTCCTTATTTAAATTTAGTTGCATTTTTTCTGTCCTAGATTTAAGTTAGTTGCATTGCAAGAATTTCTTCATCTTTATTATGGATCTTTTAATATTGAAATAGATAAATTCTCTTGTTAATAATGTTTTAAGGTATGTTCGGCAATTGTATGATGAATATTCTAAATTAGTATCTCCCTTTCCTCAAGTATCACATCCACAAATTACACAATCCACTAAATTTCATTATACAAAATTTACTTTCATGCAAAATGTTTCAAAAAAAGCAAAAGAGACTCCTCATTCATACACAGAAATTGAGACATATATTAGCACAGATTTTGAATTTTTAGGTGATCATATGAGATTCTTCTTATATAGGGAAAGGGCATTTATTGCTTTTTTTTTCTAACAACTGGAGAGCAAAGCTCTGAGTAAACATTGAAAGTATAGTATAAAAAACTCTTGTACTATCATGAAGAAGCCATTTTGCGATCCCAAGATATGATTGTATGAGGATATGAGTCCCAAAAGAATAGTTTCTTGCACATCTAAAAAGGTAATCCACGCAATGGTTTATTTCTTTGTAAATATGATTGATTGCATAACTTTGAAATTGCGAAATCAACTATTGAATGACAAACACAACTGCTGAACCGCCCTAAAGAATAAGCATGACCTGAAATGAGTTGCACAACAGCCAAATTATCACATTTAACTTGGATATTTTCTATCCCTAAACTCTTGGCCAGCTACAAACCTTCTAGAACTGCCCACAACTCAGCATTTAAAACCGGACAAGAACCTATGTTAGAAACAAAGCCTCTGAGCCACCTCCTAGTGTTATCTCGAATTAAACATCCACCATATGCTGATTGTATTGGGTTTCAATATCAAATATGCGCAACAAAATAATTTAATTAAAATAATTAATTATATCAACAAGGATCCATTTAAACGAATAAAGTAATAAAAAAATTATTTTAAAGAATACCTCTTTTGCAGATTCTTCGAAACTTCGATCTACGTGGCTAGGTTGTCACAAACCCTAAGCTGTCCAAACGTCCAGCCTCTAGTAGTATCCACACAAATGAACAATAAAAAAACTCTAAAACTACTTTTAAAGAGTTGAGAGATTAGAACATATGATGGTGCTAGCTTTCGTAGGCTCTCTGTTTTGTTTTGTAGCTATGAGCAACAACTCACGTTACGTCTATACTGTTTTTTAAACCTTATATAGGAAAACCCTATGTCACAAATAAATTAATTATAATTATTTATTTAAACTTTTTAAATCAATAAATTATAACTAAATATATATGCCTATTTATTTATTTAAACAGTTTAAATAAATAAATCATAATACATATATTAATAGAATTTTCAATTTAATCAATTATATTTATTTATTTAACTATTTAAATAAATAAATCATAATTAAAATATTAGGTTTATTTAATCTAAAATCTATCTTTATAAATTTTAGACATAAATCAATTAAGTCAATACTTAATAATCTAGGTAAAATTGTAATCAAATATAAATTATAATTTTATCATTAACTCCACAAAACTTATTTGTAATCAAGTCATATTTGATTCGATTTCTCGTTTTCACTTTCTCATATACATTCTTATGTGTGTGACCTTCTAGATTCCAAATATATTGGCAAAAAATATTAATAATTAATATTTGAAAGTCAAGTACATTGTCTAGCTACATGTTAAGACTACCCAAATATCTAAAAAGTCAAAGTGGTTTGACTTAACCTATCATTGCATGATTTATCAGTGTAATTAGTATCCCTCCATCATTAATATTCTGATTTAGTAATTAGGCATGAAGTGTCTCTGCTTTACTAAATCATGTTAATTTTTTTAATTTTAGCCATTGATTAGTTGAATAAAATTACAAATCTCATTTGCTAATTTCATTCTACTTTGCGCAAGGATTTATTAATCAATACTAATAGAGAACAATTAGAACATTTTTTCAAATTTACCTAGGGTGATGAATCATCTCTTAATTACATAAATATCTCCATACAATTCTTACTATATCCAATTAATCATTATTTATTATTCATGTAATGAATAATGTGAACGAAAAAACAAAACATAATCATCCCTATATAACACAGTTTAATAATTTTAAATCAAAGGATCACTTACACAACCATTACTTGAGTATTCCATAGATATAGATAACTTTCCATATGAAATTTTCGTGCAGGTCAATTCAGTGAACTTGTTTAAATAACAAGCACCTACATATTGTTGTAAATATCACATATATCTCAACTTATGAGGATAACTACTTCCTTAAGAAAAGAACATAATATGTACTAGTTTCAACAGCTCTAATCATTGTCCAATAATGAGGAGAACATCGACTAGGAATATTTAGAGACATTGTTTTAATGCAAATATAAAACTCATAACTATAATCACATAATAATCTATTTTGCAAAGCAGTATTGTCTCATGGACTTTATCTTTTACCAAGTGAAATCAATAATATATAAAAGATAAATAAACGCCTTTTATTAATAACCAAGTATTTATTACATGAAATATTATATCCAAAATATAACCAATCAAATTGGCTATAGAGTATAGGGCATATAACTAACAGATTGTCCAGTAACAGAGGCGTTAGTATCGAGTTCGAGGCAGTTGCTAGGGGGAGGAGACCATGCGAGTGAAATTAGGGTATTAATTGCTTTAGCAAACAAGAAGCCTCTGCTTTTTATTTCGGCTTACAAAAGATTGAAGTTCCATCTGCAAGGTGAAGGGTGCAATTCTTCGGAGCTAAGCAGCAGTTGCATCTTGGTTTAAGCTTCTCCTTTCCTGAAGACTCGCATGTCATATACTCTACATCCAAGCAGTAATGAGGGCAAGCTTCTGCTTTCTCATTTGCGGCAATTATCCCTATTCATTTAACATACAAAAAAAAAAAGGAGTTATGGATGAAAGATCACAAACATATTTGCTAGTAAAAAGAAGAGTAATTAAAACATACCACATAAAATGAGAAGAGGAAGAACAAGCGATTTACTGTTAGCCATTGCTAATATTTTCTTAGGTTTTGAATTTTCAGATTGGGAAAGTGATATATATAAAGGTATTGAAGAGAAGTTTGCCTTTCAAGTCTTCCTATACGTCAACTATAGAAACCAATAGTTTGTGGCTTAAGTGCAGGGAGGATTGGCTATAGATAAATGGTGCTGTTTAAGTCAACTTTGGAGGACAAAGAGGTTTTGGCCAAGCTAAGGACTTGAAGGTTTCAAGCTGAAAAAAAAAAAAAAAAGTTTAGGGCAATTATGCTTTAAAAAAAAATAATAAATGGATTACTAATATGTCTGACCAAACTTTATCGACTCTAATATAATTATGCTTAAATTTATTTTGAAAGGAACAAATATTATATTATATATATACTAAAACGGAAACCATATTCACTCTTCATCAAACATTAAATTGACAACCTAACTATCTCCCTTTTATGCTATTTTATTTTATCAGTAAGAAGTGATTAATTAATAGGAAAAATTTATAAAAAGGGATAAAAGGAAATGCTAAGATAGAAGAGTGTAAATTTTGCTTTTTAAAGTTTTTTTTTTCGGTATCCGGATTTGGATTCTGCAAAGACTCATTATAGGAGCGATCTTTCCAATTCAATTTTCTCTATTCACACAAAATGCCATGATTCGAGCTCTGGACACCGTTTATTTTTTAAAATAAACTAGTAATTAATTTTTTAAAATTTCTTTTTGCTTCATGATATATATGATTTATTTTTGAATTAGATTATGGATATATATGATTAAAATTTGAAACCCTTAATTAATTTCGGACACTATATTTCTATTAATTATTAAAAATTAAAAAATTAAGAAAAAGATAAAAGGAATTAGAAAGTGATTAAAAAATTATAAAAAAAATGCTAAATACGAGATTGACAACCCAGCTTTTGAATATATATATTTTTTTGCTTAGATTATGGATGGGCTTTTTATTAGTTATATTATCATATGCTTGTATCGATATGATTTTTTTTTTATGGATAATATGTATGATTAAAATTTGAAATTTTTAATTATTAGTCTAAATAAGTAAACATTCATTTATAATAAATAATAAACGTAAAATTAAAAATAATTAATTTTTTACGTTAACCTAATTAATTAAATTTTCAAAATTAATATCACCATTGAAATTGTTATATCTCTAACTCATTTACTGATAAATTGACAATTCAAGATTCCGACATTTTCAAAAAGAGATCAAATTCATCGGTCAGTTTGTTTAACATAATACTGTGGACTCTTTTTTAATGAAAGAATTTTTATTTATTGATTTCAAATCAACATTCTGAATTAATTCTTGAACTTATAGTAATACATATGTAATAAATTAAAAATTGTAAATAGGGTAAAATTTTTTTATTTTTTGATGTATCTTTTGAATTTATTGTAAGTATTAACAAATATATTTTTAAGACAACAATATTTTTTTGTTAAAAATTTTGCCTAAAAGTCTAATAGAATTTTTATTTGTCGCTAAGGTGCCCAATAAATGTCTTCAAAATATTTCAGATGTGTCTCTAAAATGTTCAAAATTAATAAAACAAAATAAATAATGGGACACATTTTTAAGTGTCTGACACATATTTGGAGTGTCTGAAAAGTGTGGTGTCCGATATGAGTGCGTTAAACCTTTTAAAGTAATTACACGTTATTAAAAAAATAAGAAAATTTGTAAGAAATGATTAATAAATAAGAAAAATAGAAAAACAGAAGGCTAAAAATAGAAAAACACGTTATTACACATTTTTTTGTAATATTGTCATTGTTTCAACTTTCTTTTCTTACCTCTATATTTATTGTTTTTTTCCATTATTTTTAAAACCCGACTAAATCAACCGCTTTGATCGGTTTAATTGAGATTAAATTATGATCCGGTCTGAATTGCATAAAAAATCAGTAATTTTAAAAATTGGCACGAACTAGTAAAAACCGGATGAAATTTGCTAAAAGTCAGTGAACCGAGTCAACTAAAAATTGGTCTAAGTTCTAGCTTTTCTAAAAGGTGTAGGCCTTTAAAATTTGGGCCTCTTAAAGTTGGGCCACTAATTTTTTGATTTTTAGACTTCTTTATTTCTAAACAATTTTATTAGAAACAATTAAATTGTCTAATTTAAAGTTAAATGTGAAAAATAATATTATATTTTATGGTTATTAATTAATATTTTTAGTATGAAATTTAGTCTTATTTAATTCTTTTTATTTAAAATTATTTATTAATTCTTTTTATTCTTTTATAAAAGCCAAATTTATGGCTTTTTTATATGAAAGTTTATCTTTGTAACCTATATTTTCAATTTTATTTAATAAATAAATTTAAAAATATTATATATAAAATTTTGGTTGAACTGCATTGAATCTAGTTGAACCCTCCGTTTAGTAAACTCCTATCTTTACCGATTCGTTGCTAGATCTTATTCTCAGAATACTAATTTTTTCTAAAAAATTATTATTTTTTTGAAAAAATGAAAAATAAGTTGCCGTTTCAATTTTTTTAAATTAAAATATTATGTATATATATTTGGAAATTTACTTTTAAAAATATATCAAATCAAGTCATAAACATAAAGAACTTACAAGTTTGGTATTACAATTTGTTTTTTGGTATATTCATATCCATTCTATAAACACACATATCACATGATAATGCTTTAATTTATGAATATATAGTTTATTAATTAATTAGTAAAAATTTATTGAGATATTGGAGAAAAATTAATTAATTAGTAAAACATACATACAATCGAACAGCCTTAGAAAATTGTAAAAAAAAGGAAAATTGAAATATTAAACAAACAAAGTGATCCAAATCAGATATATATATATATTTTAATTTTATCAAAATGAGAGGATTTTCATTTTGATTCATAATCTGAAATTTACGACTATATATGGATAATAATTCAGATCACATTCGATCCTTTTGTACTCCACGTGTTAACATAGCTATTTTGACTGGATCAAATCCCTTTAACCTCTCTCTCTTTTCTTCAACTTTCTCCATGTATTTATTTATTATAAAATAAAAATAATAAGAACAAAGATCTAAACATGATCATATAGATCTTGTTCATTTGATTAGGCTTTTAACGCTTTTAATTGTTTGTTCTTGTTTAAATCAAATAGGTTCTTGTTTTACAGGAAAAATGTGAGTTGTTCTTTGATCACCTCTACATTTCTTTCTTGTATTTTGATAACATATCCATCAAGGAAATGGAAATGGAATATAATTAATCATGTATTTGCAATAAATTTTCTTTTCTATTTTCCTTAATTGAGTTGTTAAAATACTGAGGTTTAACGATTGGTTTGTAGTTGGGAATTTGAATATGGATTCAATGAGGGGTCAAGGAGGCATTCAAATGCTACTAACTGCAGAACAGGAAGCCCAACATATTGTTTCCGCTGCCAGAAATTGTAAGAAAAGAAATACATTTTTCTATTCTTTTGGAAATATATATTTTATTTATCGTTCACTTTAACTTGTTGAGCAATAAATGTTTTTTATTGATCAGTGAAGTTGACAAGGTTAAAGCAAGCAAAAGATGAAGCTGACAAAGAAGTTCAAGATTATCGTTCCAGAATGGAGTCTCTCTATCAAAAGCAACTTTCTGAGGTATCAACAACGTTGTCAGATGGAGTCTCTCTATAAAATATATATTGATCCAATCATTAGCATTGTTGAGTATTTTATCTCATAATATAATATGAAAACGACGAAGATAGCAAGAGCTTATTCATATATATCATTGTGTTTGATTAGAAGTTCCAAATGATTTAAAAGTAAAAAACCATGGCTTTTTGTAGCTTGAACCATATTTTGTGTTACGGTGTACGTGTCTATGCATATATCATTATTAATATATAAGCGATTGAATATTTGTCTCATAATATAAGTGGTCCGCTTTCTAGCTTCAATCGCTCATGTTTAATATGTAATATTTGATTTATGAAATTTGTAGACAAGTGGGAGTTCAGGGTCCACTGTGAAAAGGCTTGAAGAGGAAACTGAGATAAAGATTAAGCAGTTAAAGAACTCAGCCTCAAAAGTTCAATCAGATGTTGTTGGCATGATCATGAAATATGTCACAACTGTCTAGCCTAATGCATTATTATTCTTCAATAAGCTTTTCAGGGGGTTGAGAAATTTTATTTCATCAAATAATGATTTGTTTTAGATATAGTGGACATCCATTCTTCTATTTAGTTTGATATTTCAAATGTAATACTTAATCACAGAACTTCTTTTCTCCAGTTCAAGATGATTTTATTGTGAAATGATATAAATAATTTTCCCCACTCCTTAGTGATAGATCATGATGCTGTGTTAGGAGCTATTTTGTATATAACTCATTAGACCAACAAGAACATAAATGTACCAAAGTTACAATGGAGGACAGCCAACTAGAACTCGAGTCTCTCATCCCGGAAGGCGTCATCGTTTACTGCCCGGGCTGTTACAATAATTTATTATGCTAAAGAAACCCCTTTACTCATACATAAGGATGTCTTAATTGGATGGACACTGATGCTTTGTTTGGAAAGCGGGAAAGGAAAATAAAACGAATAATATTTTACATCCATTCCTTATTTTATTTCATTCGCAAATAAAGTATTTTGCAAATCTCAAAAAGCTCATTATGTATTTTACGTCCAACCAAACAAGCTCTAAATTCAGGAACGAGGCAATGAATTTTACAATAGGTAAGAGATTGAATAGTGATTTACCATATACCTAGTGAACTGAAACAACAAAAGTAGAACAATTTTTTATTATTCTATAAAAATGAAAAAAAAAACTAAAAGGAAGACAACCTTATGAAAGGGTTTGACCATTCATAGCATTGATCTTATTTTTTGGTGGATGCTTTGGACCTGCATAGCTTCCCGGTCGCCAAAATCGCCACTTTTTTTCACTACTATCCCTGTAAGGTCCACACAGCAAGGCAAAGTTCAAATAATGTATAATTAATGCACAAACATTCTTTCACCATGATGTCTTCTTCAGAATCAAATGGAATACAATTGCTTAAAAAATCTTGGACAAAATATATTGCTTTAAACAACATATTTACAGTAAGCCTGAAATTAACATCTATAGGCACATCTAACAAGAGTTGGAGATAAAGATTGAGATCAAATTTTGAAAAGTTACAAGCTTTGGGGGATGTAGAACACTTCAACCATCGCTTCTAAGCCTTGGCATGAATACCGTCCATCAAAGCAAACCCGACAGTGTCTTTATCTGATCGTATGAATTGCAGTTCAGGAAAAGGTCGACTCTGGCAATATGAACAGTAAAAGATCAATCCAGTGACAAGAAGTTCATGATGTTAGCACTTTGCCTTCTTGCTACTGCTAAGTACTCTGTGCAAATGGAAAGCTTCACCTTGATCTCCATTCAAGGACCTTCTCTCCAAACAGCAAACAGTAAGTTGCCGGAGTAACCTCTCAAGATATGAGCGTAAACAGCCTTGGAAATCCTTGAGATTGGGATTTGTTGACAAGATCATTGCATTTACTGTGTCTGCCACAATCTCGCGCTGTGACTCTTCAAGAAGGTAGCCAACAGAGGACTCTTGTGGTTTTTCATATGCCAGCAAAGCAACACAGTCCTATTGAGAACATGTCAATTCTAAATTTAGGTTTAAACTTCAGTAACAAGAGAAGGAAAACGAAGTACAATCTAATACTATCAGTCAGAATTGGCAATTACATATTTACCCCAATCAGCAAAAGCAGCTGATATGTACTCAAAAAGCAGGTATCCATTTATGAGTCCATATTTTCTTTACATGATATTGAAAAATTCTGGTTGCCTCTAAGATTTCACCAGAGAAACAAATATTAAGCAGAAGCAAAGTGCTCTGCTCTGGAATTTGACCGCCAGGATAAATTTCTGTCTGAACATTTTAAGAACAGTGCTATTCAAATCAGAAGAGCTTATAATTTCTTATATCCCAATTGAATCTCTCCCAATTATCAGAATATTTGTATATAAATTATATACATACTTTTGCCACCACAGTTGTTGAATAGTGCACCTCAAGTGCAAGGAACAAGAGGTTCAGACCCCGAGAGGCAGGAAATGTTATTGAGGCAGGCCCCACTGCTACTTCATTTCATTAAAATAAAAAAGAAAAAAAATAGAATTACGATATTCTCCTCATTTTTTTTAGGATGATTACCACATATGTATAGAACACAACTCTTCTTGTATCTATAAATACACATGGTACAGAAATCAATGCTAACTTATTAATTCAATTGGTTAATTCACAGTTTGTTCTCTCTTACTTTTTGTTCATAGTTTTGCTAAATTTCTAAACATCATCCTCCCACAAGCAATCAAGAAACCTTAGAAACACATTCTTCGATTCCAATTGTTTTCCAACTCACCTTTTCTACTTTATTAATTTTAAGGATATTCCAATTACTAACATATTTTGATGCTAGAATGTTTTGAAGTGTTCGATGTAATGACAACGAACACTTGTCTTATGTAGGGTCTTTTACATTTTGCATCTCAAGTCACTCAGGCAGACACATTAAGCCGTTAACAACTTTGTTTGGCACAAAAGAAGTAATATCATTTGACAACTGAGCTTTTCATTACCTGAACAAGATCATCAAACCCAGGCAACTCAAAGAACTTCGCCAATTCAATCCGTCCATATTTCACTGCTTCCTCTAGTGCTCCAACCTATATATTGTTATTGAGTTGCATATGAATAACACTGTCAAACTTTGCACATAAAAAAAGCATCGTTTGCAACTTGGATACAGATTAATAGTTTGCAAGGAAAAATACACTCTTAAGGTATATGAGAGCCATTAAGTAATTACATTAGGAAAAAGTAGCAATCTAGTGTTATAATATCACAAACAGAATGTGAAAGGTTCCATACATATATAGCATAATGCTATGCTATGCTATGCTATGCAATTTTCATATATGCTACAGTAAGCTTTCAGCAAAATAACATATATACGTCCATAGTTATTATTGCCAGTCAAAGATGAAGGGTCCCATTCCAAAAAGTACAAAATTATATAAAGCAAAATGAGAGAGAACATATACCCGAACCAATTCGATAAATTTTTGACAGTGTAGCAGAAAACAAGTGGCAGGTCTTTCATCCTGCATAAAGCAAAACTGAGTCTCACAACCCAAACAAAACCAAATATTGATAGTAGCAGAGGCAGAAGTGCAGAGCATGGGTTACAATTTCAAGGCAGCACTAAAAAAAAGTTTTAGTATAATTAGATACAAGAATTCACAAATTCTTAACTTCATCACTTGCTTTCTAGGTACCATATCCAATAGAGAAAAGAAATTATGGGAATTCAAAATTTAGCAAAGCAAGCATCAAATAAGAGTAAAATTCACCGCAATGTAACAATGGCTTCCCCAGCAATTTATATCGTATATGATACTAAGTCTCTTTACCTTTCAATTTTGATTAAAGAAATTCAAAATTTGCTCTGGAGGGCCAACCAATACCAGTTCATGAAATAATTTTACATATCGCTACTTGAAGAAGCTCTGCCTCTACATAGTAAAACAGATAATTATGTAAAATCTAAATAAAATTGCTTTTACCTGAATGATCTGGGGATACCATTCACGAAGTTTGCTGATTGCAGCGTCAATGTCACCATTCTTGATTAACTTTATAAACAGATAAACTGTGTCAGCAAAACCAAATCTTGCATTTGAAAGTAGGAAGGGAGGAAAGAAAAAGTAGCTTAAGTAAAAGCCACAACATAGAGTTCAGAGACTGAGGAATATCCTCAATGATGGGATAAAGAACATGACCATGAAAGTAGAAATAATTTATGAAGGAATTATGATCAAACATAATTTAAGAAACAGATTTCATTTTTCTCAAAATAAAACTTTCCTGCATAGGCAACATAAACTACTAATTCAAATAGAAATATCCGTAGTTGAACAAATTCATACCTGTCGAAGAGTCCGTCTCTGGTTTAATGCATACGAGTACATCATGTCCTGCTCACTAGAGCCATTCTCTTGAGCTATATAAATAGGAGGAACTGTACTTTTACTAGCCAAGTCAAATGAATTGAGAGTCTCCTCATATCCATAATGCAACAAGTAGGAGCGGACAAGTCTGATCATAAAACGCAAATGAATTACTAACTAGAGAAATAAGAGCAGTATGGAAAAACAAAAACAACAATTTGAACCTCTCAATATATGGCTATCAAGATGAAGAAATTATTTACAGACATACATTATGACTCACATGCTGATGCAAAAGGTGAATCAAGGAGGCTCAACTCAAAGTTCACTAAATAATAACTATATGGTAAATAAACATTAACCTGCTTATAACACCTGATGCCATTAAAATGAATTAGCAAAAAATCTCAACTGAATAAACTGTATATAGAACACAT
Organism: Jatropha multifida; assembly: GCA_948099535.1. Classification (NCBI taxonomy): domain Eukaryota; kingdom Viridiplantae; phylum Streptophyta; class Magnoliopsida; order Malpighiales; family Euphorbiaceae; genus Jatropha; species Jatropha multifida. The sequence continues at coordinate 31,783 of CANUEX010055420.1, forward strand.
CCTGACTTTTCGGAAGAACAATTACACAAGACCAAAATGATTAACACTTAGAGACAACACCACTTATTCATTTAATATAAATTTGGTCTCCGTAGGTCAGAAAAAACAAGTTATTCTTGTTACAATTACTCAAGACTATATGTTTCTGGGAAGCACTTTTCTGCCTTACTTCCCAGACTCCTGACAGTTCATGCTCAGAAAGAGTGGGGATGATTATTAAAGAAGAGAGAGATCTACCCTCTTCCAAACCCGTGCACTTAACCTACATTGCATGGAAATGGAAATGTGAAAGCATGGAAACATGGAGGAAAAGCATAAATAAAAAAATATAGGGTTATTATTTATAAATGTAAAAAATAAATTATAGTAAACCATTGACGATATTCAACAATAAGTTAAATCCAATCAATATTTAAACATATTCAAAAAAAAAATCATCTACAAGTTCCATACTCAAAAAAGCACCAGTTTTATGGATTTGTATTAATTTATGTATTTATTTTAATTAGACAAACGAGTTTCCAAGAGTTTTCAGCATATGGAAATGCATTTCCAAGAGAGGAAACATGTCTTCAAATTACTTAATTTACGGAAACGGCTCCGAAACGTTTCCTATGAGTTTCCAGAAGTTCCCATGGAGGAAACGTTTCATTTCCAAAACGCAGAAACAGCAGCCAAAGAAAGTTTTCATGCAACATAGCACTTAACATTATCGCTTTCAAGCTTAAGAGCTTCTTTGAAAGCAATTGCGACTTCTCTAAAACCAGTGCTATATCCCTCATCTCACAATATCTGATCCTAATACTACGACAGCCCATTCCATCTCATGTCTTTATCACCCAAACCAAAACCCAACGATAATCATAGATAAACTTTGGAAATAAAAATTTCAAAACTGAAAGATCAAGACAGAAAGAATAGCTCAGTGGATGCGAGATAAACAAAGAGACATGAATTGCCTCGATACCAAAATAATTAAAATGTAATTTCTAGTATGTTCTATTGAGAAAATAATAGGACTGAAAACATTCAAGGAACACTGCAAAAAAAGGTCGCTGAACCTGAATAAAGCAGAAAACAATTGCAAATACATCTCACACACACAGCACAAATTCTGTGACTGAACCTTCAGAGAGAGGCTATGAACACTCACAAAGACAGTAAACAAGTTCTGGAATATGAACCTTCAAAAGCTGTAACTTTCATTGATTACTTTAGTTCTTGTACAGAGAACTCCAATATACGACGTACAAAAAAAAATCACAGCCATACCTTAACCATGCTTGGCTTCTACCTATAACTAAGTCATCCTTGCTTCACTTAAACACTCAAGCTAAATCCATACGACTACCTAATCCCACTAACTTTACCTACTGGACAGTAGTTTACAGTAGAAAAGATAAGACTAACTCCTGTAAAATTCAAACTAACTTACAGTATCTCAACAAAAAATCTCACCACTCCACCACTAAAAATAAAAAGGTTAAATTATGTTGTTAGAAAGAGAATCAATTTTTTTTTATGAACTTACCCGTAACTGACATTCGGTGGCAAGGATATCTTCTCAATTGTCATTTGTTGCTTCATCCTTTCTTGTGCTTCATATTCCTAATGAAACAATTATATGAAAAGGAGGCAATTCAACTCAAGCAAATGAGCCAAGTTTTTCTTGTTTTAAAAAAAAAAAAAATTACCATACTAAAAAATAAGTAAATATAAATGTTTAATATGTGGATTTAGATCCTTAAAAATCTTGATTATTAACAGTATTTGCCATTTCAGCAACCCCACTCATAACTGTTACTCAATTCCAGCAAGGCAAAATAAGATGTTAAACATCAATTGCCTCACAAAGCACAAGTTCATCTAAAATGATTATTATAAACTGTATGAGTTCCAGGTAAAATGATATCAAGAAGAAAGTAATAGTGATGAATAAATAGAAATTTGTACTCTTAAGTCACTAATATGGAACAATCATATGAAGCACCATCTAAGTACAAGATCTAGCTTTTGAGTTCTCAGGTGCGGCGAGAGGTGGGTGTTGGTGCTGCCTGCCAGTTTGACAGGTTTCATATTTCGACCCTCTTGCACTATAAGGCATGGAATTGACCACTTGATTACTTGCTCAATTCTTAAGAGGGAAGATATTTTAGTTCATTGACTCTTATATAAACACAAAAATGGATTTCCTAATATTCAGAATGATCTCTGTTAGAATCTTGTAATTATTTAGATAGATTGTGCATATATTAGAAGGATACTAGGAGATTATTAGGAGATATTAGGAGATTATTTTCCTTTTTTGAACTATTTTCTATATATTATATATACCCTAAACTGTATATGAAAATTTATTAAGCCAATTGTTTGTTTCAAAACTTCTTTTTTTCTCTTTCACATGGTATCAGAGCCTATAGTGGTCTAATTATTTTTCCTCTCCTTATTTCTGCAAATTCTCCTGTTTCCACACAAAAAAAAATCGACTTCAGTTTTGACCTGTTACGGCAACCTTATTGCCGCCTTGAAATCACCAATATTCCGAAAGAGTTGGATCTCACAATCACCGGAGATCAATTCCCCAGCTTCCGATGACCCAGGACCCGAAATTTCGTCACCGGAAACCTCGTCGTTGTCACACACGCCGCCGCAAGGTTTCTGTCTCCGTCACACGCGCCGGCGCTTGAGCCCTTTTCCGACGACCTCTCCTTCAACGGCCACCTCCGACCTGTTCGCCTGAGTCCGGCCATCACTTTTCTGGTCACCCCCTGCACTGTCTCTCTCTCTCTCTCTTAAGGTATTCACAGCCATTTTTTATCCAAATTCAGGTACAAAACCTTCTCCCTATTTCAAAAAAAAAAACGACTTACAGTACTCTAATTAAACTACTCTTCTCTAATCCACCTATTATCACTACTATGAAGCTTCTATGCAGTAGCAATTATGTTTCTTGGTTATCTTCTATTGAATTATGGTTTATGGGACAAGGATATAATGATCATTTAAGTAAAACAGCTGCTGACATTTCGGAAAAAGATAGGACGACATGGTTTAAAATTGATGCACAATTGTGTAGTTTGTTATGGCATTCTCTAGAGCCTAAGTTGCTTCCCTTATTTCAATCCTGTAAAACATGTTGTAAGGTGTGGACTAAAGCCAAGACACTATATACCAATGATATACAGCGAACATATAAAGTGATGTCTGATATTATTAACTTGCAACAAAATCAGCAAGATATGGCTTGTTATCTTGGACAAGTTGAGACCTTACTTGATGAATTTAATTCCCTTATGCCTTTCTCAGAAAGTACTGCTACACAAGAACAAGAAAGAAATAAATTCTTCATGGTTTGGCACTCGTAGGTCTTCGACCTGATCTTAGTTTAGTCCGAGATAAAATATTGACAGGTTCTGTAATTCCCACCTTGGAGGATGTCTCAGCTCGTCTCCTTCGCATCTCTATAACCCCAGCTTCATTTCAAAATATGGAAGCATCTGTATTTGCGATTTAGAATAATAGTCGAAAGTGGAAAGGTAACAAATCCAAACAGTGTACTCATTGTGACAAGCCTGGTCATACTCGGGAAAGTTGTTGGAAATTGCATGATAAACCATCGCAAAATCATTCTTTCAATACTGGCAAATCTGTTGCTCACTTGGCTCAAAATACTGGTGCTAGACTTCTGCCATTACCTGATCAAGCATTTGGTGCTATTACCTTATCTGGGACAGACTATAGTAAGTATTTACAATTTCAGACAGCTAAACAACAAGCTAAACAACAGTCATCTACTATCTCTCAGTCTGGTAATTCAATCGCTTGTCTATCCAAATACACTGTTCCTGATCCTTGGGTGCTTGATTCTGGTGCTTCTGATCACATCTCTGGTAATGAAACTCTTTTCTTTACTCTCTCTGTTCCTTCAAACACATCTACTGTCACTTTAGCCAATGGTTCTCAAACTGTAATTAAAGGAATTGGAAAAGCACAACCTCTTCCCTCAATTACTCTAACCTCAGTACTATTTACTCCTGAATGTCCATATAATTTGATCTCCATTAGCAAATTGACCAAACAGCTTAATTCGATTGTATCCTTTATAGCTGACTATGTTTTTGTGCAGGACCGACGTACGAGGAAGATGATTGGAGTAGGATATGAGTCACAAGGATTGTACTATCTTTCCTCACCTAAAACCACAGTCGCACTTACTTCTACTGCTTCCGCTAACCTCCTTTATCATCGTTTCGGACATCCCAGTCTCATCAAGCTTAAACAATTAGTTCCCAGTCTTTCTACATTATCTTCTCTTGAGTGTGAGTCGTGTCAACTTGGGAAACAAACTCGTGTCTCTTTTCCCAAGCGTGTCAATAATAGGGCTGTAGCTATGTTTGACGTTGTTCATTCAGATGTATGGGGTCCTAGTCGTGTTAGTTCCACATTGAGTTTTAATTACTTTGTCACTTTTATTGATGACTATTCTCGATATACTTGGTTATTTCTTATGAAAAATCGTTCAGAATTATTTTCTATTTTCCAAACTTTCTGTGCTGAAATTCGTAATCAATTTGGACTTTTCATTAAAATATTACGTAGTGATAATGCCATAGAGTATTTTTCTCAACCTTTTAATCAATTTATGTCTTCTCAGGGAATAATGCATCAATCTTCTTGTGCTCATATTCCTCAGCAGAATGGAGTTGCTGAAAGAAAGAATAGGCACCTCATTGAAACAGCCCATACCTTACTTATTAGTAATAATGTGCCATTACGTTTTTGGGGGGATGCCACTCTTACTGCCTATTTCCTCATTAATCGCATGCCTTCTTCTGTTCTAAATAATCAGAGCCCTCACTCTATTATTTTTCCAAATCAGAATTCTCATAGTCTTTCTCTCCGAGTTTTTGGTTGTATCTGTTTTGTTTATGATCATACTCCAGGAAAAGACAAACTTCAACCAAAATCAGTCAAGTGTAT
>CANUEX010055456.1:0-10773 GCA_948099535.1 Jatropha multifida
GGTCCTCAGCACATACGGAGTGCTGAGCTTCCTCAACGATCCGTCGGCGGCGTTCGCGACAGTCGCCCGCGTGCTCAGGCCCGGCGGCACGGGCCTGTTGATGAGCCACTCGCTCTCGAACGCGTTGAGCTCGAAGGTCAACAGGGACGGCGCGTCGGTGACGGAGCTCCGGTCCCTACTCAACGATCGTGTCGTGCAGTGGGCGCCGCACGTCCCGCCCCTGCGGGTCTTTACCGCCCAGGACCTCCGAGCGCTGGCCCAGGGGGCCGGGCTGGAGTGCCCGCGAGTGTTCGGCGTCACCTCAGTCGCCGTGCCCGGTCCGGAAGACTTCGGCTACCCGTACGAGTCCGTGAGTGCGATCTCCGCCGCCCTGAAGGACCCGGAGTACCGGCGGCAGGTGCTGGAGCTGGAGCTGACCGCGAGCGAAGAGGCCGAGTGGTCCGAGCGCGGCGTGAACCTCATGGTCAAGGTCGTCAAGCCTTGACCTCGGCTGGTGTCGAAAGCACGGCAGCGCCGTACGCTGCCCTGGCCGACGTCTACGACACCTGGACCGCAGGTAACGACTTCGACCAGTGGGCCGACGACATCGCTCGTCGGATCGGTGCGGCCGGGCGGAACCCGGCCGCCGTCGTCCTCGAGCTCTGCTGCGGGACCGGACTGATGACTGAACGGCTGCGCAGCCGCGGCATGACGGTGACGGGCATCGACCGGTCACCGCAGATGCTGGCTGCTGCGCGTCGGCGGCTGGGCTCGGGCGTCCGACTAGTAGAGGCCGACCTACGGGAGCCGGTCGACATCGAGGTCGGCGGCGGTTGCGACGCCGTCGTCTGCACCTTCGACTCCGTGAATTACTTCAGTGGTCCAGGAGATCTCGCCGCCCTGCTGAGCACCGCTGCCGCGGCCTTGGCCCCGGGCGGAATTTTCGTCTTCGACGTCAACAGCCGGGACCGGCTCGAGCGCTTCTTCGGTAACTCTCACTACGGTGACGACCTGGGGGACTACGCCTACGTCTGGCGCAACAGGACCGAGCCGGGATCGAGCGAGACCCACTTTTTAATCACGCTGTTCCAGCCGCAGGCCGGCGGGACCTTCGCCCGGTCCACCGAGCACCACGTGCAGCGCTGGTTCGACCACGACGAGGTCCGGCGGGCCGCGGCGGCGTGCGGGTTGGAGGTCGTGTCCGTGACAGACGGCTACAGCGACAGACCGGTGGACGAGACCTCCGCGCGCGAGGTGTGGACCCTCGTCCGCACCCCGGAGCCGTCTAGGGCGTCCGGCTCGTGAGTGTCCTGCTGGTAAACCCGCCCTCACTGTGGGGCCCGGAGTCCCGCGGTCTGGGCGGCAAAGTCTCCTACTTCGAGTACGAGCGGTCCTTCACCGACCAGTACTGGTACAAGTCCTACCCGGGGGAGCACCTGGGCCTGATGGCCCTAATGTCGGTGCTGCGCCAGGAGGACATCCCGGTTCGGTGCGTCAATGGCCAGGTCGAGCTTCACCGCACCCTCGACCAGACCTGGGCGGCGATCGAGCAGGCCGGCCGGACTATGGACGTAGACCTCATCGGCTTCTCCGGCCCGTGCCAAGTGTTCGAGGAGATCGTCGACCTCGCCCGGCGGTGCCGCCGGCGCTGGCCCGACGCCACGATCGTCTTCGGCCACCAGTTCGCGACCCTTAACTACCGGCGGATCCTCGAGGACTATTCGGAGTTCGACGTGATCGCGCTGGGCGAGGGCGAGGTCTCCATCGTCGATCTCGCCAAGGCTGCGTCGTCGCGGACCTCCTTCGCCGAAATCGCCGGCATCGCCTGGCGGCGGGCGGACGGCAAGGTACGCGTGCAGCCGCCCTCGCTGCAGCCTTTGGACCTCGACTCGCTGCCCGAGATCGCCCGCGACGAGCTGCCAGCCATCATGGAGATCGGCGTCAGCCCGACGATCTACACCACGCGGGGCTGTCCGTACCGGTGCTCCTACTGCACCACCGGTCAGAGCGCCGGCCTCCTGCACAAGCGGTTCGGCTACCGGGAACGCTCAGTCGAACCAGTGGTCGACGAAATCGAGCGGCTCGTGACCGACTTCGACATCCCCCACCTCACAATCGCCGACGACCTCTTCGTAGCCAAGACGCCGGAGTCTTTGGCCCGCGCCATGGACTTCGCCCACGAGATGCAGCGACGAGACGTCCGGCTCCCGTTCATGCTCGATTGCCGCCTCGACTCGGCGGACCCCGAGACGTTCCGTGAGTTGGCGAAGGCGGGCTGCTACCGTGTATTCGTCGGGATCGAGACCGGCAGCGACGAGCAGCTGGCCTTCTACAACAAGCGCTACGGGGAGAGTTACGACGTCGAGTACGTTCGGCGTCGCGTCGCGGGGCTGAACGAGGTCGGCATCGAGGTCATCCCGGGCATCCTCACCTACCACCCGGAGACGACTCTTCAAGAGCTCCGTGAGACGCTCGCGGTTATCGACGCGTGCGAATACGTCAGCACGTGGCAGTTCCTGTGCGAGGTCTTCGCCCACCCGGGCACCACTCTGTGGAGCCACTACAAGAAGGCCGGCTGGCTGACCGAGGAGTGGCCGGTGCCGCGGTGGGACCTCCAGCGGCCGGAGGTCGGGCAAGTACAGAAGGCAGTGCTGGCCGCGATCGAGGCGGGCGGCGGCCACGATGCGGCTCGAGCGGCATTCGCGTCGGCGATCGAGCAGAACCTGCCGATGGCCCATGTTGGCTGAAGCCCAGCTGCTCGACGCCTCCCCCACGGGCCGGTTGACTTGGCTGGACCTGCCCAGCCAGGTGCGGGGGTGGGTGGAGACCGCGCTGGAAGCCCCGGTCGAGGGCGGCACACCCAGCCCGTACGGGTTCTCACGGACGGTAGCGGAGCGGGTGCAGACCACCTCGGGCCGCAGCGCGTTCGTCAAGGCTGCGCCCTGGCGCTGGCTCCCCACGAGTGCGCGCCTCCTGCAGCAGGAGGCGGCCGTGCTCACCCGGCTGGGTGGGTCGCCGCACCTGCCCCGGGTGTTGGCGTTCCACGCCGACCGGGACTGGGTCACCCTGCTGCTCGGCGACGTCCCGGGGCACCACCCCGGCGAGCCCTGGACCCTCGACGGGTTCCGCGAGGTCGCGCTGGCCTGCTCAGCGGTGCAGCAGGGACCCGGCCGGTCGGGTCGGCTCCCCGACGTCCGCGACCTGTTGGCGCCGGGGATGGATGGCTGGCGTCGGCTGGCGATGGAACCGCCGTCGGGGCTCGATCCAGGGGTCGCCGAGCACCTGCCGGAGCTGGTCGCGCTGGAGCGTCGGTTTGCCGACGCGGTCGCCGGGGATTCTGCCCTGCACGGTGACCTGCGCGCGGACAACGTTCTCGTCGGGTCGCAGGGCTGCGTCCTCCTCGACTGGCCATGGGCGTGCCGGGGGGCCGCGTGGTACGACCTCGCGGTGCTCCTACCCATCGTGGTCATGGACACTGGCTCCGACCCCGAGGCGCTGCTGCAGGTCCTCGCCGAGATCGGTATCCCTGTGCCGGACCAGGAGCGGCTGCTCGTCGTGGTCGCCAGTGCGGCCGGCTACTACCTAGACCGGTCCCGGCGGGGACCGGGGGACGAGTTAAGGAACCCGCGGGACCACCAGCGCGCCCGCGCGCGGGAAGCGTGGGAGCTCGTGCTCCGGTTGGCGGGCTGGACATGAACCCGCTGACCGAGTCATCAGCTCCCGCGCTCCGCGTGGTCGTCGACTTCGACGGCGTGCTCCACTCCTACACGTCGGGCTGGACGGGGCCGTTCCCGTCCGACCCCCCGGAGCGCGGTGCGGCGCAGTTCGTCGAGTGGCTGCTCGACCAGGGATTGGAGGTCGTCGTCGTCAGCGCCCGGGCCGGTCATCCGGAGGGGCGGGCCGCGATAGAGCGGTGGCTCGCCGAGCACGGCTTCCCGGCGCTCCCGGTCTCGGACCGCAAGGTCCCGGCAGTCGCCTACATCGACGACCGTGCCGTGCGTTACCGGCCCGACGACTGGACCGGGTGCCGCGAGCAGGTTACCGAGCTGTTGCGAGCGCTCTGAGGTGCCTCCTAGACACCGACCGGTGGTGCTCGTCGTCTACGACGGGGGCGCGGCGACGCCTCTGGAGCTCCTCGCCTTCGTCGACGACGTGGCCGACGTCGTATTCGCGGTGCCGGCCGGCTCGCCCGAGAACCGGGAGCACGACGCGCTGCTGCGGTCCCTGGGCGGACTCATCGAGTTCCCGCGCGAGGAGCCCCTCTCGATCATCGACGCGGTTCGAGGTGTGGACGCGGTGGTCTGCTACGCCGACGGGGCCCTCGACGCGACGGCCGCCCTTGCGGAGGCACTCGGGCTGCCCGGGCCGGGCACTGCCGCTACCGCGCTGCTCCGCGACAAGTACGCCCAGCGGACCAGGCACCGGGAGCGCGGTCTCTGCGTCCCCGCCGCTGTCGTCCCCCGCGACGGGGCCGCGACCGCCGGGCTCGACGACGTCGGGTATCCCGCGGTGCTCAAGCCGAGGTCGGGGTACGGCAGCCGGAACACGTCCCTCGTCAGCGGTCCTGCGGACCTTGAGCAGCAGCTGGAGGATCTCAGCCGGCGGGGCTACCTCGCCGACACGTTCGTCCTAGAGTCGCTGCTGCTCGGTGACCCGCAGGCGGTCGGACCGGGATGGGGCGACTACGTCTCGGTGGAATCGGCCGTCGACGACGGCCGTGTCACCCACGTCGGCATCGCCGGTCGCTTCCCACTCACCCCGCCATTTCGCGAGACGGGGATGTTCTTCCCCGACAACCTGGACGATGCGCTGCGCGGCGCTGTGCTAGACCAGGCCGACCGTGCCATCCGTGCCCTAGGCGTCGGCACCGCCCTCTGCCACACCGAGCTGAAGCTGACCGCCGGAGGGCCGGTGGTCATCGAGGTAAACGGCAGGCTCGGGGGGCTAGTCGACAGCCTGCTGTGCCGGGTTGAGCCAGGCAGCCTCGTACGCGCCGCGGTCGGGCTGGCGCTGGGCGACCGGGAGCTCGTGGCCCGGGTCCTCGCCACCATCGTCCCGGACGTGGTGAGTTACCACATCTCCCTCTACCCCGCGCAGGATGGGGTGTTTCGTGCGGCCACCGGGCTGGATGCCCTAGCTCGCACCCACGGCGTCGACGCCGTACGGCTGCTCAAGCGTCCCGGGCAGCGGGTGGGTGTGGAGATGGGCACCTTCGGGGAGACCGTACTCGTGCTTGGTGCTGCGCCGACGCACGACGAGGTGCTGCTGGCCCTGCGCGATGCTCAGCAGACCGTCCGGATCCAGGCCTGGTGAGCGGCCCGCAGTGTCGCCGACCCACGCCCGATCGGTCGCCGACCTCGCCGAGGCACCGGGTCGACCGCCAGACCATCCGCGGCGCCGACCCGATCCCCGCGCGCTGGCGGTCCTGGATCACGGACTCCGCCTTCGTCTGCCTCGGCGGGTCGGCCAGCTTTCGCCAGGGCCAGCTCCACCACCTACGGCTCCATACGCTCCTCGAACCGCAGGACATGCATCGCTTGTACCAGGCCCTTACGGACCTGGGACCACTGCTAACCCGTGACGACCAGCACTTCACGAGCCTGGTGGTGACGGTGGCCGACGAGGTCGGCCCCGGACGCGAGTTCCACGACCAGCTCTGGCAGGCGCTGACCGTACTAACCGCGCTCGACGTCGCGCACGGCGTCGAGCACCCCGAGGGGTACTCCGACGACCCGTGCTCCGCGCGCTTCGCCTTCGGTCTCGGGGGCGTTGCGTACTTTGTCGTCGGGTTACATCCCCTCTCCGATCGCCTCGCCCGGCGATCGCCGGAGCCGGGCCTCGTGTTCAACTCCCACGCCCAGTTCGAGCGCCTGCGCCGGCGCGGCGGCTACGCCTCGTTGAAGGAGCACATCCTGCGACGGGAACGAGCCCACCAGGCCGAGCCAAACCTGGCGCTGACCGACTTCGGGCTCGCATCCGAGGCCGCCGGCTACTCGGGCTGGACACCCCCTGGCTGGCAGCCGCACCAGGTGGACCACGTCCGCTTCCCGCTGCGATCCGCGCTATCCGATCCGACACAGGCTTAGTAGACGGAGTGGACGGCGGGACAGTTCAGGGCGGCGGACTCTGCGACGTGCACTGGCGCACGACCGGCAGCTTTGCCGCGCTCGACGTCAGCCTTTTGAGCGACGCCGAACGAGATCGGGTGGGACGCCTCAACCGGCCGGCGGACCAGCTCCGTGTCGCGTCCGCGGTGACCCTGGCCCGCCGCGTGGTGGCGGCAGAGCTCGACCAGGACCCGCGGTCGGTGGTGCTGGACCGCCGGTGCGCCACGTGCGGTGCCGACCACGGCCGGCCGGTGACGCAGGATCCGCGACTGTCCGTCTCCTGGGCGCACGCCGGGCAGGTGGTCGGGGTGGCGCTCACGCGGAGCGGTGGTGTCGGGCTGGACCTGGAACCCGTCGGGGACCGGGCACCCACTCAGCTGGCGCGCGAGAGCCTGGCGCCGGGCGAGCGAGCCACGACGGCTGCTGACCTGCTGCGCTGCTGGGTGCGCAAGGAGTCGCTGGTCAAGGCAACGGGCGACGGGCTCGTGAACGGGCTCGACGGTGTCGTCGTCAGCGCGCCCGCCGACCCTCCGAGATTACTCGCCTATCGCGGACGGGAGGCGTTGCGCGCACGCTTAGTCGATCTCCGCTGCCGGGACGGGTACGTCGCGACGGTGGCGGTCCTCACGCAGGACCCCGTCGAGGTTCGCGAGCAGTGGCACGACTGAGCGGCCGACGCACTCGGGCTGGTCGGCCCCGGGTCGCCTCGGCTCGGCGGCTCGAGGACGGTGACCGGCACACCTGTCCCCCACCTCTGACTCTGGCAGCGTTGGCGGGACCCCGCAGGGCAATCTAAACCGAACCCACCTGTGGCCCTCGGAGTGTCAGGGGCAGCCTGAGCCGGATTCACCTCACGGGTCGGAAGGTCGGTTCGGACTGCTTGGGAGTGGTGGATCGAGTCTCGAGTGGAGCTGTTCGCGCAGATCTGTCGCGACGCGCGGGTATCGCTCGGCGCCGCGGCTAGAGCCGTTCAGGGTCAGACATCCCAAGAAGATGGCGACCCTGGCCGTGTCGGTCATTCGCTTGTCCCTACTAAAGAGCGGTGGACTTCTCTCCCTCCCATGCTCGGTCGGCGCCGCGCCTCGTGTGCGGGGAGTAGGTGTCAGGTGGGTTCGTAGCGCCTTTGACCTGTGACCAACGAAAATGCGCGGGTTTCCCCGGCGTGTCTATGAAACGAAAGAGGCTGGCCTACGACAGGGTCGTGGACATGGGCCGACCACGACGCCTCGACCGGGTGCTGACACGCAGCGTCGGCGCCGCCGTGCCAATCGACGACGCCGACCGCATGGCAGAGATGTGCGCACGCGTCGGAGTCAGCCAGTCCGACGTCGTCCGCGCGGCGGTCTACGCCTTTATGGCCGAGCACGCCACCGACGACAGTACGCAGGAGGTGCTGCCGTTGCGCCAAGCGGGCTAACACCCGCGATAACCGCATAACGACAAGGAGCCCCGCCAGACGGCGGGGCCCCTAGGTCCGAGAACGACCCCTCCTGCTTGGCGGCGCGAGGGTCGATCTCATCAGACAGAGCCCGCCTTTGGCGTGCTCGGAGGTCTTGTCCTTGACTGTAGCAGCCAAGGCGCCTGTCAGGCATGCCCTCGCTCGTCGTGTTCCTGGACACTCAGCACCGTCTGCAGCACCGCATGCAGCGCTGCCGGTCCGGCCACGGCGGGTCGAGGACTGGCAGCACGCCCACCGCATCCTCGCCCTCGCCCCGCACAACCGGGCAGTGCTGCCCCGCTGGGGCCTGCACTCCCCCGTCCGCTCCGTACCGGCCCCCGCCGGCGCGTACACCGGCACGCTCGGGTGGAGCTCTCGCGAGCACTACCTGCGCGTCGTGGTGCCCATTACCGTGCAGCTGCACCGCGACGTCCTGCGCCGGCACGAGATCGCCGTCGACACGTTCCGACGGTTCCTGGCCGCGAAGTCGCTGTACGCCCAGGAGCAGCGCAGCGGGCGGACGGTCATCGTGCGCCCCGACACCGTCGCCGGCCTGGCCGGGCTGTCCGAGCGGCACGTGCAGAAGTGCAACCGCGCCGCCCGGGAGCTGGGTCTAGAAATCGTCCTCGAGACCGGCCGGATGCTGTCAGAGCTCGAGGTCTACGCCGCCCGCCGGCGAGGCTCCCCCCAGCGCGGGTTATCCACAGTCACGGCCTTCGTTGTCCCCGGCATTGTTCGTCTTCTTGTGTACGCCGCCACCCCTACCAGAGGTAGCAGTTTTAGTAGTTCCGATAAGAAAAGTTTTACCTTCAAACCACGCTCCGCAGGGCAAAACGGTGCTCCGCTCCGCTCCGCACCCCCAGCACCAAGCAAGAAGGGTCGACCCAAACCACCTGGGTGGCGGCTGGCAGTCGACCTGACCGGCGAGGCCCTGTTTCTGCGACGGTGCTCACCGGCCCGGGTGGCACCGCAGCTGGCTCGCTTCACCCGCTGTCCGCACCAGTGGACGGCCACCCAGCTCATGCGGGCCATGGACCAGGTCAACGTCCGGCTCGGCTACTCGTCACCGGTGCGAGCCCGACGTAGCCCGTGGGCACTGCTCAAGTGGTACCTCGACCAGATCGACGAGGTCGCCGACGCGCCAGGCTTCGGCCGGAGCATCGGCTAAGCCATATGACGCACCATATGGAACACCCGATGTTGTACCTGATGCCGTCACCAACGTTTACCCAGCGTTTAGCCGTATGGCGGGCCGCCCGGTTAATACGCTGATTAGTCACATGGTCTGCCGATTGATTAACCACAAGTTGAGCCAAAGGCGCGGACGTAACCAACCACCGATCGGGTTCGTATGGGGTCTCGTATGGCATGCCAGTTGGAAGACGTGTCGGCGCGCCTGTCGGGTCGTCCAGGCGTGAGGCGCGAACCTCATCGGGTGAACCAGTCGCAGGCAGCAGCGCTCGCACGGGTGGTGTGCGTGGCGAACGGCAAGGGTGGGGTCTCCAAGACGTCGGTGGTGGCCAACGTCGCTGGTCTCGCCGCCGCGGGCGGCTTCCGGGTGCTGCTGGTCGACCTCGACCCGCAGGGCGACCTGTCGGACGACCTCGGCTACTACGACAACCCGGACGACGACCAGGGCCAACAGCTCGCCGAGTCGCTGGTCACCGGGGCGCCACTGGCCGCGAACCTCACCGGTGTGCGCGACCGTCTTGACGTCGTCAGCGGGGGAGCGTGGCTGGGTGACGCGACCGAGCAGCTCGCCCACGACCTGAAACACGGCCGCGCCGCAGGTGCCGTCCTCGGTGCCGTCCTCGCACCGCTCGCGGCCGGCTACGACCTCATCCTGGTCGACACCCCGCCGATCGACGCCATGCTGCAGACCATCGCGCTGTCCGCGGCGCGGTGGCTGCTGATCCCCACCCGCGCCGACGCCTCGAGCATCCGCGGGATCCGGCGCATCGCCGAGCGGCTCCACGACACGCCCCACCAGCTCGACCTGCTCGGCGTGGTGCTGACCGGGGTCCCGACCTCCGCCCGACGGATCCGGGCCGACGCGGCCGCCGACATCCACGCCGTCCTCGGCGGCGCGGCGCCGATGCTGGAGGCCACCATCCGCGCCAGCGACGCGGTCGCCCGCAGCACCCGCGACAAGGGGCTCCTGGTCCACGAGCTCGCCGAGCAGGTCGAGGGCGCCCAGCCGTACTGGCAGGCGCTACGCCAAGGGCGCAGCCCCGCACGGCTGCCGAGCAGCGCACCCGCGCTGGCCGACGACTACGTCCGCCTCACCGAAGAGGTCCTCAAACGGATCGCCGAGCTCGAGACGACCACCACGACAGGAGTCGCGTGATGCCCGACCGATTCGCCTCCATCAGCACCCTCCTCCCGACCCGACCCGCCGCCGAGCCCATCCCGGACGAGCAGTCCGTGGCACCCGCGACGTCCTCACCCGAAGCATCGGCGCCCGCAGCGGCGCGCCCCGGCTCCCAAGCGGTGCCGCAGCGCACCCGGGCGCCGCGTAAGACAGCGACGGAGCAGCCCAGGCCCCGGGCGTCCGATGCGGCAGACGGGGGGACCCGGCGGGTCGCGTTCCGGCTCGACCCGGGCCTGCACCAACAGCTCAGCGAGCGCGCCGCGCAGACTCGGACCAGCAAGGGCAACGTCGTCCTCGACGCCATCGAGGACGCCCACGATGCCGGGGCGCTGGCGCCTGCGGCGCCGCAGCCAGCCCGGACCGGCCTGTTCGCCCGCACCCAGGACCGGGGGCCTGCCTCGCCGACCGTGCTCGTCGAGATCCGGCTGACCAGCCAGGCCGTCCAGACCCTCGACCAGCTCGTCGCGCGGACCAAGCAGCCCACCCGGACCCAGCTGATCCACACCGCGCTCGACCACCACTTCCGACAAGCTCCCGCAGCCGACAGCGGGCAGCCGTAGCCCCAAGGGCGGCCGCAGCCCCGACAGGGATCCGCGCAGACAGTGCGGGGTACCTCTCCCGCCCCCTGATGCTCGATCGTCTACGCCTCCGCACCAGCGTCAAGGGGTACACAAAGCACGCTCCGCGCCCTCCGGGTTTTCGCTCCGCCAGCTCCGCGAAAATCCTTTGCTCAAGCCCCCTTGACCCTGCTGCTCCAGCGAAGAACTCGGCATCCACCAGGGAACGGGGGAGGTGTGGTGCCTCCCAGGACCTGGAACTGCCGGCAGGCACCACAGGGTCGGGCAGAGTAGCGAACACCGCCCCCCTTCGCACCGTCG
>CANUEX010055473.1:0-16160 GCA_948099535.1 Jatropha multifida
AAGATTTATGATTGTAATAATAATGTTAAGTGTATGTAAAATTTTATGGGAATGATTGAGTTGAATAAAATAAGGCCTTGTGATAGTTGAGTCATTAAAAATATAATGGGCCAACTTGTAGAATATTTTCATGTAATTATGGTGTTGAAATCAGAGATTAGGCTTACTACGGGCTTCAGGGGCCTTAAGCTTACCCAGGTCCTAGTGCCGGTCCGGCCCATGGAAACGGGTTGTGACAATATATATATAGATTCTAAAGCAAAAAAAAAAAATCAATAGGAATTTGACTTGGCACTCTCTCCATTTAAGCATTCTTAATTCCCTTTTTTTATAAGTTTTCGAATTTCTATCTCATTTTTTGAAATTTTTGATTGGATGATTCTTTTAAGTGGTTTATAATATTAATAATAATTAATAAATACATATTTAGAGGTGATCATCATTTTAAAAATAATCTAAAATTTTGAATAATTAAAATTTTAAAATTTCTGAATTTAAAAATTTAGGATTTTTAATTTTTTTTTCTTATCTAGATCTATATAGCTATATACATATATTTACATATACCTCTCAGTTTCAATGAATTTTTTCACAATGACTTTCTTCTTATTGCATTGTTGTTTCTTTGAATTATTTTGCATTCAATTTTTTGAGTTTTGATTGTGCTCCACAAATTTTTATTTTTCATTTTAATAAATATATTTATATTTTAATATATATTGTTATTGTTGTTTCTTAGATTTAAAATTGCAAAAGGACATACTAGCAACTTCAATCAATATATATCACCACATCTTCCTCTTCAATTGACAAATAATTTTATTTTAATCTTTATTTTAAATTGTAGTTTTTTTTTGTTTATATAGTTTTTATGTCACACTCTATCTCACTATAGAACATGACTGTCTCCTGTAATATGATTACTTAGCTTCCTAATTGAGAAAGAAACTAAATAAACATACCACAAGGGATATAAAATTGATGAAAGTCTTTCTTATAAAAAGAAACAATATCGTTGTATCCATATAAAATATTTTTTGTGAAGAGACAAAATAAATTTTAAAACATTTATTAAGCTTGAAAGAAAGAAACTTTTGAATAACAAAATAATATTGAAGCCATAGCCTCAAAACCATTTTGGAAAGAATTGAAAACTAATATGTTGCATAAATATTTTTATGAAGTACATTAGAACTTTAAATAAAAGGAGCTTAAAATAGAGTAATTAACTTGTTTGAAGTAAAACTTGAGTTTTGTAGCCCTCTCAAAGTTGAGAGAATAAATTTTGGCAGAAGCGTCTAATGATCAACCCTTGACCAAGACTCATGATAAATGAGGAAGAAAACATAAGTCAGAAGCGCATGCAGAATAACCCTTGGTCAAGACTCATGATAGATGTTTAAAAGATCAAGGAAGTTCATAAGCATTTTCTTAAAGCAAAAGTCAAATAAAATTTAATACTCATTAATAAAATAAAAAATAATTTTAGCATAATATCCAAGTAGTGGAACCATATACCATAACATTTTTTGAGAAGGAATTGCATACCATTCTATTAGATAAAAGTTGAACTTTAATTTTTGTATCATAACATTGAATTTTACAATTCCTCTTAACAAATAGAAAGTATAAGGGTAATTACATTTTTCTGCTCAATTAAATACAACAAATGGTTTTGAATTTTACCTTATACAGTACCGTAAGGCACACGAACCATACTAAGCTAGAAACTAACTTCTATCCACAACTTCAAAGGAACTCATCCTCTTCTAGCCATCCTCAAATCCTGCATTAATTAGAAACACTAACGCTAAGTATAAACTTAGTAGTGCACTAATCATATTAAAGAAAATAATGGAAATAAAAGAAGACTTTTCAAATTAAAGAATGGGAAAAGTGGAGTTGAACTTGCTTTAGCACATTTCAATTAAAGCTTGCTTTTTTTGATTTTCTCTTAAATCACATAATATAAAAAGATAATGAAAATTACAAGCTTTTCAAATCAAATAAGAAAAGGGAGTTCAAACCTTTTTCAAACGTGAGTTTTCCTTACAGCAGCATATTAGCATTCAAAATGAAAAAAAAAAAAAATTATATTACACAACTCCTTTCATTAGTCTCATGGTTTTTGCATTTTATAACCAAAGAGCTTTCGATAACAAGTGTGCACATCAAGTATCAATATCTCAACCTCAAACTAAGAATCAAGTTCATTAGGAGAGGAAGTCCATAATTCATCTCTACCTCCTAGGGAGAGAGTCCATAATCCATATCTACCTCTCAAGGAGGAAGTCATATCAATCATTCAATCACAAGTCTTGGTCATTTCATAATTTCTTCCTCCAACGAATGAAGGAGAAATTAGGTAATAACCATAATGCAACACCACAAGACTTTTAAACGTTTAAAAGCAATAAGTTATTTTAAATCATAGAGAGTAACATATTTTTTCCTCAGACACTTCTATTTTTATTGATATGGCCACCCCTCATATTTCAAAATATTAAAATGATCAAATTCAGAACTCAAAATCCAACAATTTATGATTTTTCTTTTGTAAAATTCTATAATTTCATTAATTCAAAGTTCATTTGGTTGAAATGTAATTCTTTTACAAAATCTGGTTTAAAGAACCATTAGTTTGAAGGAAACTATTGAGCATGTAAAGGGTGTCATTTAAAGGAAATACCGTGAAAGATAGAATGGTGCCCATTCGTATTCTAAATTTTCTTATGAGCTTAGCTTTATGTCAAATTCCTTTATCTTCTTCATTAAAAGTTCATTTCTTTAATTCCAAGAACTCATTTAAAAATCTCAACTTTTTCCATTAAAATCTTACCGTAAGTAATCCACTTTGAAATATGCATGAATTTATCAATTCTCAACTTTATTCTCATCCATTCATTACCTAAATAATTCAAAAACAATATAAGCTCATAAGAAGAAGACAACCCCTTTTTCTCTTGGTTTGGCCAAACCACTTCTAGGCCAAGACCAAGGCTTTTTCTTCTCTTGGTTGTTTAATCATCTTAATATCATCATTTATTCAATGAAAATCACTTATTCAATAATAGAATACCAACAAAAACTCTTCAAATCACATAAATAAGTATCCTTAGAGTTTCGTACTCACCAAATCATGCAAGATGACCAACCAAATCATGATTAACAAAAATCCAACAACTTATTTATCAATTTATAATAAATTAAAAACTTCAACCGGAAAATTCTCATAAGAAAACATCACAAACCTATATAATCCAAGAAAAATGAGAGGAGTAACTAATCTTAGATGATTTCCTTCCATTTCTGTCAAAACTTGGATCGAATCAAGCTAAACTTCCTCTCCTCCTCTTCTAGAGTTTGACGGCAATGAAAAGAAAAAGAAGGGAGAAAAATGTAGTACTCCTCTTTAAGCAGCCAGCTCTTAATTTCACTTCAAGCTATACACACCACAGTTTAATAAAAATATCTCTTCGGGTAGATCACCCCTCATCGGGTCTCAAACCTCTTTAGTCCAACTTCAAATAAAATTTCATAAATGATTATAATGAATCTAATCAATTTTAAATTCATTTATTCCAACCTTCCAAAACCAAAATTAATTACTAGAATTTTCAAAATACTCAGAGCCACCTAATTGCATGTGTTATATTTTATGCTTATGAATCAAAGGTTAGTCTTTATTTATTTATTTATTTATTATTATTATTTTGCCGTTTCTATTATTTATATAATTTTTTTAGAAGGAAAAAAAAGAAAAAATAATAAAGAGAGCTTATAAGATAAAATCTAAAAAATTAAATATAAATATATTTAATAAATTAAAAATAAATTTGGATACCATTTATATTTAAAATGATATTCCTATTATTTAAATTTTATTTTACTGTCTAAATATTAAAAAATTATATTTTAATATTAATTATTCATTTACAATAATTATCTATATCTATATTTCAATTTTGGATATTGAATTTTGTACTATTTCATTTTTTATTAGATAACTTAAGATACTTTTTAGACTTTAAAGTTGTTACATATTATCTAATTTATATTTAAATCTTGAATATTTTTAATTTTAAATTGGATAGTTTTTTTTTTTGTCATTTATTTGTAATGATTATCTATTTTTATGCCTATATATCTTCACCACCATCATGCTTGAAGATGATCAATAAAAGAAAATTTTATTCATAATCACCATCATGCTTGAAGATGATCAATTTAATTTTTTGACAATAATTATGTGGTACGACTATCATTTATTATTCAGTATTCATAGTTTTTCTTTAATTTGCAGTTGCAAAAAGATTTGAATCGAAAAAATTCATATGACCAATTGCCAAAATTATAATAGTTTTCTAAAATTAAAAAATGAACATTAAAAAATTACCCTAGTAAAAATCACAAAATTTAGTTTTACTAACACAAATTACAGTAATTGATCTCCTACAAAATAACTCATCTAAATCTATTTTAAAAAAAATAAAAAAATCTATCTAAAAAATCAAAATCCCGCGCAATGTGCAGCTTTTACCTAGTTTTTTAATTCATAATGCATTATTCTAAAGATATTCATTAAAATAGATATTATATAGAGATAATGATTGTAAACTAAAATCTAAGTACTTTTATTAATTGGCATGATCGGTTGGACCATTTCGATCAATAATGCAGCAAAAGAAAACTTAAATGGATATTTTTAAGGATCTAGAGGTTTATTCAAATCTAATATATTTTTCATACCTAGTTTGTTCTCAAAATAAATTAATTATTGAGCAATTACCAAGTAGAGTTCAAATTAACTGCTCGCATTTTTTGAAATATATCAGGAGAAATTATTAATCAATTCATCTATTATGTGGATTATTTAGATAATTTATGGATGCATCTAAAAGATAATTACATGATTATTGATTTGCAACCTGAAGTTTGCAAATGTTATTATTAATTTGTAATCTGAAGCTAATTTACAATATTATTTAAGCACATGATTTTCATATTATACTATCAAAATAATATGTCTTGAGAATGACAGTGAATTTACACATCAATCCTTAATGATTATAACAAGTTTTAATTGAAATAATTATAAGGTAACCCGTTGTTACTTATTTATGCTCAAAATAATTTTAGGATAATCATTTATTAAATGATTGTAATTAATTGAAAGGATTACTATGAGGATGAAGCTTCCTGTTTTTGTAGAGGAACATGCTATTAAATATAGTAGCACTTACTTGCATTAAGCCAATACGTTATCATAGGTTATTCCAATTTATAATTGGTTTTAGATTAGGAAAAAAATATTATCCATTGAGAAATTTTTGAATGCACGATATATGTTCTAATTGCTTCATCATAAAACATAAAGATTGGTCCTCAAAGGAGGTTGGAAAATATGTCAGGTAAGAATTTACATGAATCTATCTAGAACTTTCAAATAAGAAAGTTATTTATGACCAAATTTGCAAATTGTTATGGATACTGACATTAGAGGGAAAACTAAGCATCTAGAAGAATAAATTGATCACAAATGAATTATCGTTATTATATCTTGATCCTCATATACAGCAGTGTGATTTTAAAAAGTCTAAAAGATAATTCATTGGTAAAATATTGCTAATTAGTTGCTAGATATATTTACTGATCTAAAAAGAAATAACTAAATCTCACATTCTAGCTGCAAATTCTCCTATTAAAATTAAAATCCCTAAAGGACAAACAAATTGCCTATGCGTCTAATGCATGCCTGAAGCGTGGTAGACTAATTGATTCCAAAGATAAAAATTCTAAAAGAAAAATGAGCAAATATCCAAAATGGTCAAGCTTCAAAAGAGAAAATTGTGGAAAAAGTTCTTGACATGAATAATAAGTTTTTAGAAGAAACTTAAGTCTCTGAAATAATTAAAAATAATGATATCTCAATAAATTATATCATGTATGGAGAAAGGTTGAACTGATATAAAATAAATGTCGACAATATTTTTATATATAATACTTCGCTTGAAATTATGAAAAATGATGAGGATCTTAAGTATAGTCTATTGGAGAATATAGACGTAAAATTAATTAGTCAAAATAGAACGACGCATGTGGTGTTTAATTTACTTGAAAAGTAAAGTCTTGAAATTTTGGTACGGTCATCAAGAGATATCAAGTCAGTAGAATATAAATATGTATTTATGCGAAGTTAAAATGGGGTTATAAGATATAAAGAACAACTAGTTGCACAAGTTTTTTTCGCAAAGAATTGGATGATGATAAATACCCTTATGATGTAATTAGGCTGAATACATGAACTTTATTAATTTAAAATTGTTGCGCCATCGACATTTACTTTGACCAATTAAATACTTCAACTAATAAAATTACACAAATTAAACACTTAAATTTTCAAAATTGTTTTAGTAAACACTTCAACTTGTAAAATTAGATAAATTAAACATTCATTAAAAAGTTAAAATTTATTAAGATTATTGTTCTAAAAGTTATGTTAACTATATATTAAGTTGATATTTTACAAATAAAAGCTAAAAATCTTAAAAATTATTGATATTAATATTGAAAAGTGTGTAATATTATCAAAATTTACAATTTTAAGTGCATGATAGGTCGTTCGCAAAGTTCAGGGTGCCACAATGTTAAAGTTGCAAAATTCAGGGGCCAATTTATGCATTCAGCCAATTATAATTTGATATTTGATTAATCTAATAATTTATACAAACTTAAAATTCGTCTAGTGGATTAGTGACTACCTATTTTCACAAGTCAATCGATGTAGATTTCTATATAAAAATCCCTGAATGATTTAAATTGCTTCGAGTATGAAAGTTTAATTCTCAAGAAACCTAATCAACCAACTTTATTGAGAAAGATAACTTTTTTTAGGTCAAGAAAGAACCTTTGAATCTAATATACGAATAACAGAATATATCATTTCTTGCTATGGAGCCCGAAAATTAAAGGGGTAATCCTCTGAGCTACAGGCCCCACCCCGTCCTCCGATGAGAAGAAAAAAGAAGGCGCTAAGAGACCCTCCTGGCCCCAGTTCCAATAAGATTTCTTTCTTGAATAAAAATCTGTTTTTTGAGGAAAAGGATTGAATAGAGGAACTCCCGAACATTTGGCATTTTGGAATAAAAAATTATAGAATAAAGAAATTCTCTAACGAAAATGTGCAAAAGCTCTATTTGCCGCTAATTCATTTGGGACCCTGCGGATCCACTCTTTTTCCTCATGTAATAGTCAGGACTTCTTGACGATATCGAGCTGGAGCATTTGTCTGCTTGGCTAGTCAAACATGGGCAAAAGGTCCGTATCAAGAATTATGATTTTACGTGAGAAATATTTACCATCCGAAAAGAGGAAAAAATATTTTATTGGTTATTATTATGGAGAGAATTTGTGTTAGGATTTAGGAACCCGAAGCTATTTCGGCATGCCTGTTACAATTTTTACTACCCAATAACCAATTTGGTCCCAAGGTAAGGAATAACCAAATTTATTCAATGAGATTATATAGAGCTCTATACGGATTAGTGGATAACAGTATCCATGAAATATTGAAAAATGGTTGATGCAAGCAAGCTGAGACCCCGAGAATACATTTAAGATTTGTATATGGATTAAAGAAATCTCAATACATATGGTATAATCACATTAATGATATTTATGGCTGAGAAAATATTATATTATTTTATAATTATATTGTATTTATAATACTCTTTTGTTGAAAGTCACATGCTTTCTTACTTTTGATATTTACTTTATATGTTATCATGAGTAATGTGATCTATTGATTAGTGAATATTTATCAAAAGGATATTATAATAATATTATTACATGTTCATGAATTTTTATAAAGAGATTTGATTTTGTATTTGACATTATTTGATTCATGACATTATTGGAACTCCTAAAGAGCGATAAAGATTATAGATGTCTCAAAGGAATAGTTTGATATGAAAAACATTAGGAATATAAAGTTTTGTCTCGGCCTAGAGATCGAGCAATTCATAAGTAGAATATTTTTTCTATGAATCCACAATTATGACTAAGTTATTAAAATGATTTTATGTGGATGCTAATGGTCGTGAGCTCACTTACCAAGAAAATGACCATTTGTCAACTTTAACAAAATTATGAAGAACTTACTAGTCTTGAAGTACCATTTCTTAGTACAATAAAGATGTTAATATATCTTGCTAGTATATAACTTGATATGAGTATTTTTATAAATTTTATTTGCAAGATATAGTTCTTCTTGAATATGAAGAAATTGCATGGAGTTTAATATATTTTTTTTATATCTCCATTGCAAAAATATATATGAGTTATATTACAACTAACATATTAAAATCAGATTTGATTGACTATGAAATTGCAGGTTGTTTATCTAATTCACATTATATTATATCACAAACAAGTCATTTATTTATATATGGAGGTACAATTATTTTATGACATTCAAGAAATGAAGTATTGCCACTGCTTCTAGCCATTGAAATTTTAGCAATTCATGAAGAAAGACGAGAATGTATTTAATTGAAATAAATATTTCATTATATTCAAAGTATATGCAATCTAATTATCCAGAAAAGAATTTTTACAATATTATAAAAAGACAACACTTCATATGCACATCTTTCTTGAAGGAATGATATATTAAAGAAGATAAGAAAAATATACTTTACTAAAGTTTTACTTACTCATGATTTCCAAAAAGAACGGTGACATTAAAGTTCAATTACTTAAGCGATGATATTCTTGATTTGCTCATCAAAATAATTTCTACTACAAGCTTTCTACCATAAATTTTGAAGGGTTGATGCACAAAATTGCAATGTATAAACTCAAATATTTCAAAATTTATTTTTATGAGAGGGAGTAAATACATATTGTAATCTTTTTCCCTTTAACAAAGGTTTTTTTTCACTGGATTTTTCTGGTAAAAGTTTTTAATGAGGTAATATTTAAATGTGTATTTATAAGAAGAATAATGTATTTTTTTTCTTTCATTAAGATTTTTTGTCCCATAGGGTTTTTTCTTAGTGAGAGTTTTTGGTATAATCAGCAGGTTTAATCTCTCTTGAGTCGTAGAGTGTACAAATTTTTTACTCTCTCAATAAAGTGTGCTTACTAGGGATCAAACATGCATTCTCACCCTTACAAGAATTAAGGTTGCTAAACACCTCAACCAACGCCTTGTTAACGAAACATATTCTTAGTAAGATTTTGACGAAGTATATTATTCGAAAAATGGACATTTAAGGGGAAGTGTTATGAAACTAGTGGATGTCATGTGTGGTCAAAGTCTATATTCCTAATTCGAGAACTCTATATTCCTAATTTGCGTAGGATTCTATTTTCTTTATTAGGGCTCCACTTATATACCTATATACATATGGTTATCATGAATAAGAAATATTTTTTATTCTGTCCCTATTCTCTCTTCATTTCTCTCCCTATTTTTCTATTATTTTAAACAACTAAGAAATTAACAATAAATGGAGCAAAGAAGAACAGAGGGAGTGGCTGTGAAAATGAAATGAAATGAAAATTTTTATCCACGATTAATATTTAATTTAGGAAAATGATAAATTTAGTGTTTAAATTTCGTATAATGAAATGAAATGAAAAATTTTATTCATGGTTAATATTTAATTTAGAAAAATGATAAGTTTGGTGTTTAAATTTCGTATGTTTTTCTATTTTGGTATTTCACCTCAAAATTTTTCAATTGAGTGTGTATACTTGCGAAAAGTTGCGATTGAGTGGCTTTGATAAGTCTTTATTATCGAAAAAGTTGGGTCAGCAAAAGTGAATCCATTTTTCATTAGTTGGCAGCTGACGTGAATGTTATTAAGCCCACTCTACAGAGACATGTGACTTGCACGTGATTTTTTTGCCATGTATTACCTTTTCCGCCCTTCATTTATTGTTCTCATGCCTTGGTCTATGGTTTGAACAGGGAGTAACAACTCCCACCATGTTATGGACATGGCACCGATACCATCTCCATTATTTTCGTTTTCCAACGTCACATTACTAAGAGTACCATTACAACGACATCAACTTCATTCTCATTTATATGGACAACACTTTGTAATGCATCAGAGTTATCTTCAGCACATATTTTTCCATTTTCACTGGTATTTTAATTCTGCGGACTGTCATTAGATACTTCCTACTGAACACTGGCATCAACAAGGTAGACATCAGAGTTGGTCTTCAAATCTTGACTCAACATTTATGTATCTTTCATTTTGTGTTATAGACATCATGCAACATTGTATTGCAGTGCAATAAAACAAGCGATATACAAATAAGAGTTCTTCGAAACATGAAAGTAGAAAAGCCAGATAAAATAAAATTTAAAAAAAGAAGTTACTCTCCTGAGAAGCAAAATCCCCGAGGTTCCAAATTTCTTGTACCTTTTTATTTTTCAAAGGAGAGGAAATAATGGGAAAAATTGAATTTCTCAAAGGGCCAAGAAGGGGTCAGCAGATATTTGCATTGCTTTAATATCTCATAATTCTTTAATTCAAAATAAAGCGAAAGGACAATGGCTGTAAAATGTCATTAAAGCTTGCTTGTGTAAGAGAGATTGAAAAGAGCAAGCTTGCGAGAGATAGTAAAAAAGAAAAAAAAAACGAAAGCGAAGAGTTGAAACGGCGTCGAATTATGGTTTCATTCTGATTAGACCTTGGATAATGAAGGTAACAGGAAAGGTCAAGACATAATATGAAGAGAACTGTGAAATCTAGCAATTCTTATCCAGCAGCCATGGAAAGCAACGATTATAGCATGTGCCGGTGGACTGCCAAAAGTTTTTTAAATACACAAAATCCTTAAAATCGCAGGTGGTAAAGAGTATTCAGGGCATAGAGAGAGTGATAATAAGGATAAGAAATACCGCAAAAGCAAACCCATGGCGGAGTGTGCCTTTTCTTTTCGCTGGGAACAGTAAATAAAGGATAAAAAAAAGAACGGTAATGATACCCAGCTCGAATCGCTGGGTATCACGATATTAGATAATTGTAACAAAAAGGCATTTGTGGGACCAAGCCATATAAGTAAAAGGGCGTATAATACTTGTAGTTAAAATACATACTAAGGAGAACTGTGGGATAATTGAGTAATTGTGCCAATGGAAGGCCAAGGAAGACGCAAAAATAGAGGAGAGGAGTGGGGGTAATTGAGTAATTGTAAGAGTGAAAGGCAGGGGAAGACCCGAATGAGGCATAGTCCTTTAGAGGGAAAGTGCCAACAAAATTCCTAGGTGTGATGCGATGAAAGAGTGATCACAGAGGGAAAATGGACGGCGCCAAAAAGGACTGCAGTCGTGGCCATTGTTTATTGACCAGGTAAGCTGCTGTTTGCCCAGGTTTTGCAGTTAATTTCTTGACAAGAGGTGAGGTTATAGATGTGTAGTTTGCATTTGCATATGAAAAATGAAATGGAAAGGCCAGCAACATGTTAGGTAGCCCATAGCAATATTATAATTGAGGTTGAATGTTGATGCATGGTTTCGACGGTATTAAGTAGTAAAAATTTAAAAAAAATGGAAAAAAAAAACAGTAGTACTGAATATTAGGTGGGGAAAAGATGAGTTTGATGAAGCAACAAATGCATAGTTTCCATCTAATTGTGGACTATATTATTATTTGGTTTTGAAACAATTAGTAATTGAGTGCAGAAAGGGGGGAGATAAAGTTGTTGGTGAAAGGGAAAATTTTGTACCTGTCTCGGTAATGTATTTAGACAAACAGTGTAGAAGATATGAACAAACTTCAAACAAGCGCACCAGATTGGTTAGAAATGAGGTGAGAAGATGTATTATTGTGTTGATTTTGAGAATGATGGATGATTAACTAACTTACATGTTTTGTCAACACGTAGAGCCCAAATGTACGATGCAGGCCGTTAGCGCTTAGAGCATTGGTGAATGACTTAAGTGAAACACAAAAGGAATGGGTTAAGGAGTTAGGTTTTGGAGAGCTCCTTAGATTGCCAGAAATAACATTGAACAGACAGTTGTGTTACTGGCTCTGTGAGAGATTCAATACAGAGAAATTATGTATAGAGCTACCAAGAGGAGTTCCCATTAGGATAGTTGCAAATCATATGGGATGGATTTTAGGAATCCCAGCGGGAGGAAGTGTTCCTTATCGGCCTCGACAAAGAAAGGTTCAAGAAGAACTCGTTAAGAGGATAATGGATCAGTATAAGGGTTGTAAAGCGATTGTGGAGGTAGAGGTCATGAAGAAAATAAAGACAACTACAAGAAAAGAAGAATTTCAGCAACACTTTTTGCTTTATACTCTAGGCGTGTTGTTATGTCCAATGCAATGTACTAGGTTTAGACCCCATCTGTTGGAAGTAGTTGCTGATATTGAAGTAGCAATTCAACTTAATTGGGCCAAGTTTGTGTTGCAATGGTTAGTGAAAAGTGTTGAGCGGTTTAAGGAGGCATTAAAGAAGACGGGCAAAGCCAGCGGGCTAGGAGGATGTGTATTGTTTTGAAGGTATGACAATTAAAAAAATAGCCATGCATGAATGTGTTCAAAATTGATTTGGAAAAACAAAAACATACCTTTTTTTTATTATTGAAACCAGTTAGATGAGTTTGCCAATTGCTATAATTTCAAATTGGTAATTGCTCTAATATGAATGTTGTACCTACTAATTTCAATTTTTGCTGTTGTTGAAGATCTTCTACCTCGACCATTTGGATCTAGGCCGAGCTATGAAATGGGATGTTTTTCCGAGGGTCTGTGCTTGGGATAAGAATGCTGTACGTGCTGCAATAGCATCTGATTCGTGCTTGGGCGGCGGCTTTGGCCGATGAGAGGTCAGTTAATCGTTGAAAAAATTACAGGTGATGTAATTTCTTATTTCCTGAACTATTGAAACCATGGTATTCCTAGTTTGGATAACATGTTCTTTTGTTATACAAGTATTGTGTATTGGATATGGAAAATCCCATCCCTTGGAAGCTGCTGATGTTGAGTGGGAAAGGATAAGAGTTTATAGATTAAATGATGTTTGCGCTGGATCAAGAAATAACACATTCAAAAGTAATGGGAATTGGAAACGGTATAGGCAATGTGCATCGTGCTGTCGACTGAGTAGTTGTTGGAGCCGTGAAGAAGGTAATGCGACCTTCTCAATTGGTCATTAAGCCAAAAGATTAATATCATTTGTATATTGGTCATACATTAATGACAATCCAAAATGATGACCATTTAATGTGGCATTACAAATGTTGATTGACAGTGTGTGGAGTTGACATCGACAACGATGATCCTTGTTGTTGTTGTGGAGAATGTTACAGAAGTAGTGAAGCATTAGTGATACCTAGTTGTATAATAACAAGTAATATTCGGCAGTGTAGTGAGCCATTCACAGTTTGCACATTGACACACAAGGTTGACGATGTAGTTGATAGCGTCCCAAAACGGTTAATTGGATCTTCAACATGAAAGCAATGGTGGATGTCATTTTCTAAAAAGAGTGGTAGTGGTACTTTTACACCAATTTATAAGATGCAGTATAAATATGGGGACGTCATACTTTTTTATTGGTACTGTTGTTAATATAACCGCGGCATCTTCCTTTGGTTGGTCGCAATATATGGTGAATAAGTGTAGTGATTTTCGTGTTTGCAAATATGGTGTTCATCTAGTTTTCATATTTTACACATTTTCCTAATACACATATTGTTGTCATATGGAACCGTGTCATTACACATAAGTGCCATATAATGGATATTTGCAAAATAGTAGGTAAACATGCATTAACAACAATTTCGTGCAAATTAGTTTAGGGGCCAAAATGAACACCATAACATGTTTTACCGTTACATCAACCAAGATGATGAGTCCAATTTTCATGCAATCATAACGTAAACCTGTCTATTTAGGGAGATGGATTTCTGAGTTGTCGGAATCCAGTGTTGTCGGGAAAGGAAATAAAACCTATTTGACTAAGAGTGCAATCCATGGGTAGGGCATGATACACCACACGACCATGTTGTGTGAATAGTTTTAAACATCTTTGACTTGCAGTGAAGTTCACGGCCATGGCGTGTCAAACGATAAGGCTATGTCCGTAATGGTGGTTTTAAACATCGGACTTCTAGTGAAGTACACGGCCTTGTCCGTAATGGCGATTTTAAACATTAAACTTCCAATGTAGTACACGGCCATGGCGTGTTGTTTGCGATGTGTCGGATGCCGTGCACCTCAGGGCGCGCGGTCGCATTTCGCAAGTATATGGGTTGTACATGTCACACCCCAATTTTCAATGGTTCGACGGTCCTAGAGTCTAGGTAGCCTTAAGGCCACCGAGCACCTCATAGAACCCACAATACATACATTACTTATCTTGGATATTTACTCAAATGGGCCTCAATTAATTTATTTATTAAATTCTCAGGATCATTGAGAATATTCTTCCTCACATTCTATATAGACACGTAGTACTCTCTCAATATTGTTAGAATAAAACTTACACACGTCCAATACTAATATCATCCACAAAGATTCTATGGAGCAACTAGAGATTATATAATTTAACAACAATATTTACATTGATCACAGACTTCTTGTTGGAAGAAGGAATCAAGAAGCTGAAGGACTAGGATCACCTCTACCTGAAACCACTGACGCTTGAATGAGTCGTCAACTCAATGAGATTATAGTGTTATATAGGTAGTGTGTACAATGAAAAGTATTTCAAGGTTCAACATTTATAACAATACCGGATGGTAGTACTATTATTAGCTCATCAGAAATAAATTCGTATGAAAGGATTCATAGTAATTGGATCAATATCATAAATAAGATATCAAAAGGGTTTCATAGTAATCAGATTAATATCACAAATGAAATATCAATAGGGATTTACAATATTCAAATCAATGTCACAAATGAGATATCACTAATATGACAGATAATCACATATATAACACTGAATAAAACATATCACTATGCATATTCCAGTGCTATCACACATATCACATATTAAGGCAATAACTTCTCCCTTTTATCACAAATTTCTATGTGCACAGAGCTTGATGGTATAGCCCCCATCAAGACTGGGAGTCTGTCATATTGGCTAATCAAATGGCTTGGTATAATCAAAACAGGCATAGAGGCCACATAGGTTTCAGAATTCACAATTTCAATATTGCAATAAATAAATGGTTTCAATACTAGCAATGGTATGTAATTAATCAAAAGTTCCAATACAATAAAGAAGGGTTAGACACTATAACTAACCTTAAAAATGAGAATTTGATTCCTCTCGATCACTTATAATTTCAAAAAGATTCCGTAGTAATCCTCAGCCTATATTCACATTTAAACTTATATTTCACTTTTAGTTTGCTTCTAGTTCTTTATTGACATTCAAGATTCCTTAATATTTTTATTCATTAAATTTAAAATCTGCATTTTTAGGGACAGAAATTATACATATTAAGCTTTATATTTATTTACTATATATTCATGTTCATAGCTAATTCACTTATATGTTAATATTCTCAACTTAGTGCAAATCTAATGAAAAGCAGAATTTTCAGCACATGAGCAGCATGTGTTTATTTAACTAAATATTTATCTTATCAAGTCCATTTATTCTGAAATTTTATCAGGCAGTTCTTAACATCTCAAGGTACTCCCATATTAAATTTCATGAATTTTGGAGTTCATTAACCTATTGAAATAAATTAATTACTGAACCAAAATTTTCAGCTTTCTTATACTGAGTAGTCTCCTTCATTTTATTAATATTTCCAATTTCCCCCATTATTTAGACTTTTCCTTCTAACACAACCTTACTAACATCTTAGGCTATCTTTCTGCAAAATTTCATAATTTTTGAAATTCATTTATATATTTAATTGAACCAAACATAATAGTTGAATTTAAGCAGTCTCATTAAGACAGTTTGGAAAATAATAAAATTTTCCTAACTTTTACATGTTTAATTACTTTCTATTCAAAATAATTTCTACATATTGAATGGTTACTTAATATGTTATAATGATAAATTATAAACTTGAATTCATCAAAATAAAAATTAAAAATTAGGAAATATAATTTAAAATCTAAAATAGAATTTTTGGATTTCATACCTTTCTTTACTCC